>BGPR01000469.1:459946-524311 GCA_013235015.1 Araneus ventricosus
CATTGAAAATCATTTACCATATATCATTTTGGGACTGCCTGATTGTAATCTATATAAACTTGTTATTGATTGTGATAAAAATGGAATATTACAAAATGGAAAATATATTATAAATCAACATACAAAAATAAATAATCAAATGTCTTTGCATATACAAGAAAATACAAATAACAAAGTGGATGATCAGGATGGCACAGTTAATACCTCAGAGGAAATTTTTCCACCTTTGATTGTTAAACAACTATCCCCTCCAATCTTATCCCTTTTGTCAAAATATTCTCATGTCTTCTCTAAAAATAAATATGATGTAGGGAAAATTAGAATAGAACCCACTAGAATAAATTTGACATCAGATTTGCCAGTTTCCCAGAGAGCATACAGAACTTTAGCTACTGAAGAGGTTGAAATAAATAAACAAGTAAAGAATTTATTGGCTGCAGGGTTACTTAAAGAATCAGATAGTTGTTACTCCTCTCCTGTCACGTTGGCTTATAAGAGAGATTAAATGAAAAAAAACCAGGTTGTGCATTGATTATAGAAAATTAAATGCTATTTGTAAAACTGATGCTGAACCTTTACCACGAATTGACACATTGTTAGATAAATTAACTAATGCTAAAATATTTTCAACTTTAGATCTTGCATCAGGTTATTGGCATATCCCCCTTCATGAAAAGGATAAAGAAAAATTAGCTTTTGTTACAAATGAAGGTTTATATGAATTTCAAGTTCTCCCTTTTAGTTTTCGGAATGCCCCTGCAATATTTAATCGTACCATCCGTAGAATTTTAAACAAACATAAATGTTCAACTTTTGCATGTCATTATTTTGATGACATAGTGATTTTCTCGAATTCTTTAGAGTAACACTATGCTCATTTAGAACAAATATTCAAAATTTGTGAAGAAGAAAATTTCAAACTAAAGTTTTCAAAATGTGTTTTCGCTAAAGATAAAATAAACTTTCTTGGCTATGAAATTAAAGAGGGTTGCATCACTCCTGATAATCATAATATTGAAAGTATTAAAAAATTGCAGCCTCCAAAAAATTTTAAGCAACTTCAGTGTTTTCTTGGTTCAGTTAACGTTTATAACAAATTCATCGATTCTTATGCTAAAATTAGGGAACCTTTAAATAAACTTCTGAAGAAGGATAAACAATGGCATTGGACTGCAGAATGCCAAGAAGCTTTTGAATTGCTAAAAAATAAATTGGTAACTAAACCTGTATTACAATTGTATGACCCTAAATTACCTCTTCATGTGTTCTGTGATGCTTCTCAAGTGGCAATTAGGGCAATCTTGAAACAGCCTGATAGTTCTGGTAATCTTCACCCGGTGTCATATCATTCTAGAACTTTACGTAGTTATGAAAAGAATTATTGCATCACGGAATTGGAATGTTTGGCTATCGTAGATGCCCTTGATAAATTTTATTATTATTTACATGGTAAAAAGTTCATAATCCATACTGATCATGCTGCTCTTGTTTGGCTTAAAAATGTAAAAAAATTTAGGGGAAGATTGTTTCGTTGGTCTTTAAAATTAAGCATGTTCGATTATGAAGTTAAATATTTAAAGGGAACAGCAAATGTTGAAGCTGATATGTTATCAAGGCATCCTACTGCCCAATATATCCAACATTCTGTACATTTACTTGAATTGGATGAGATAAAGACACATCAAAATTTAGACAATTTGGATAATTCTAAATATAAGAAAATTAATGATGTCCTCGTCCTTAAAAAGAAAAATTTATTTAAAATAGTTGTACCTTTCTCGCTAAGGCGAAAAGTTTTGCGAAATGCTCATGAACAATTTGGGCATCCGGGTACTCAAAAAATGATAAATCTAATTACTCCTCAATACTATTGGCCTCACATTAACCAGGATATTTCAGTTTTTGTCAAACACTGTGATGTATGTCAATTAAATAAAAAGAAAAGGCAAAAAAGATTTGGTCTTTTACAGACTGTGCCACCCACAGATCGACCTTTTGAATATCTTTCGATCTCTTGGAGGATTTAACTACTATAATTCAACTAAAAAATATCTGCATTTAGTAATTGATCATGCAACTCGTTATGTTTGGGCTTTCAATTCTAAAAGTGAAACAACAGAAACTTATGTTAATTGTCTAAAACAAGTTTTTCAAATTCATGTACCAACTAAATTGTTAAGTGATAGAAATGGTGCTTTTACCTCATCTAAATTCAAACGCTTCCTTAGAAATTACAATGTACAACACTTTTTAACATCTTCACATCACTCACAAACAAATGGGAAATGTGAACGAGTGAATCAGTCCATTGTAACTAAATTAAAATGTAAAGTAAATTCTTCTCCTACCAAAATTCCTTGGACTAAACTTCTGTAACAAGTTATTAATGAGTATAATTTAACCCCTCATTCTGTCACAAAATTTCCTCCTGCATATTTGTTATTTGGCACTTTACCATATTCCCCTCCATTAACTCAAAATCAATTCTATCCTTCAGTTGAAGAATCCAGGAAATTGGCAAAACAGAATACAATAAAGTATCATGATAAAAACAAAATTAAATATGATGCTCGTTTCATTGACTCTCCTTTTAAGGCTGGTGACATTGTAATGTATGAGGAATTTAATTATCCGAATCGCAGAAAATTATCTCCAGTGTTTTCTGGCCCCTATGAAATAGTAAAAAAACTTTCTGATATAAATTATGAAATAACCAAACCAAATGCTTTAACTAAAAAACCTACTGAAATTGTTCACGCTTCAAAATTAAGAACTTTTTATCCCCCTGAAGAACTAAAATTGAGTCACGAATAAAAAGTATCTCTCGCATACAAAAAAAATCCCTGTTTTTGTTCCCCTTTGTTAGGTTGACCCGCCGTTTCCAGTCTAAATGTTTTTGTTTTCTTCGATGTTGTTGTGAAATGTTTTCACAATAAGAAATTGAACAAGTAGTTTTATGATTTGCGAGACAGGGTCAACCTCCCAGCTCAGTTCACTTTTCTTCCTGGTTTCATCCTGAACACTCTGTTTTCACATTTGAAGAAGCGAGTGCTCCTGGATGGAAGTAGGGAGGGAATTGGATTATCACCCCTGTCCTTGGTGGCTGAATGGGACTCTATAAACCCAAAGTCACTAAGTTTTAAATACTAAAAGACAATACAGTACAAAAATTTTTATACACAAATATACACAAAAACACCCTTTTATGTGATTTGTGCATTGTTCATGTTTTATAATATAACAATATTTTAATCTTATTTGTTGATATTCTTGTTTCAGTGCTCAGCTTTACTATATTTATATATTTAAAAGTTGTGAATTTTTGATATATTGTATATTCAACATTCCTATTTACTGTAATCTAGATCTTCACAACTGTGCCATCAACACTAAAGAACTGTGCCATTTGAAGATCTATTTTACAAGAATTTTGTATTTGAAGTATTTTTGTTGTCTTCATGTTTTACGTAAATGATTTCATACACATAATTATTGTTTTATATATCCATTCTTACACATTTATTTACTGAAAATTGGAAATTATTTTCATGTTTATGATAAAGTGAAGGGAAAATTATATAACAATTATATTTTAAATTTTAATTTCTTTTGGGCATCCCTGTAAGATATGGGTGTGCGTCAAGGGCCCTGGAGCACACACGCGTCTTGCGGAGGGGGGAAAAATTGTAATAATCTCGCTTAGTTTTATTCCAAATTCTAATATTATATTTTTAAAATCTTAATGTATTCCAAAATCACTTTTCTAAAACTCCTTTTTCGTTCTTTTCCCGCGCTGGAGGTATATTAAATCTCTCATTTTGGCATATTTATTACTAAAAGAATACTTAATTGCTTTCACGTGCCGACAGAAAATCATGACGGCGTCTCTTTGGCACCAAACGTTTTTCCCTGAAACGCCTACGTAACTTATTAAAAATACCCAATATTCCCTTCACTTTGATCACGTGCCATATGATATTCTCTTATCCGAGAGAATACAAGGATTTTTCTGTGCACTCTCGCTTGTAACCTAAACGGAGATGCACGTATCCACCACTCTCCTATAGATAATAAAAAGAAATTAGTTAATTACTCTGCCTATGTTTATTTTCAACGACTACAATAGCGAAAACATTTCATATATATATATATATAATGAAAGTATGAGGCTTCATTCCTGTTCTCTAAAATATGTCAATTCAGTATAAGAGAAATTTCTTCTTATTGACTCATTACTAACACAAATTACATTTGAAATGCTGTTTTATTTTACATTTATTTCTACAGAATAAATTATAAGAAAAGAACAAAATCCCGTTATGTTTATACAATTTTGAATTCAGTTCGAAACTAAATACTTTCCTGTATTTTTTTAATACGTTTAAAAATAAGTCACAGGGTTTTTTTGTTAATGTGGAATGCATTGCTAATAGATATTAATTAATCTATCCGAATACTTAATAATAATTATTTTTCCGTCTTCTGCAAATGGAATAAATAGTCTTTTGTCATAAAAGAAGTAACATATTATACTGAATAATTGAAAAAAATATTCTATTCAAATTTGAAAATTTGAGAAAAAAATATTTTCGTCTCCCTAAATTATCTGTTCTTGAAAGACATGAGATAAATAAAACACATTTTTATATTGCACCTTTTTACAATATACAGAAAAACACCGTTTATACGTTTCACATTTATAAGTCGTTTACACTTATACGTCGTTTCATAACTGTCCCGATTAATTCGTATCCATTCCAATAAAAAAGAACTTCGGTTATATGTCGTTTTTCCATTCTCTAAAGTTCTCTAATTCTCTGCCTCAGTCCAATTAAAGGGGAGGGTGGGTATTTGTTCTAGAAAGCAGGGGGATAACACAATGAAGAAGAATGTTAACAGGTTTTTCGACTTTATTTTGTTTGTCAAAACAATAGTGTAAAAAAGTTCAATGAATTTAATTCCATTCATAATGCTATACTTAATACTCTCACACTACTGGCATGTCAGACGACGATCAAAGATTCTTTTAATTAAACTCCCACCTGCATTCAAATAATTCGTATAAAATAAAAAGTGTATAAGTAATACTCAAGATTTTTAATAAAGGAATGATTTTCCTTATTTTTATGACAAATATTTAATTTAAAAATTTGATTATTTTTTCAATACTATGTGGGATTATCTTAAAAATTTCTTTTAATTATTACTTTTGACCTTTTATATACCGAATTAATTTACCAGCAATTTTTGAATTTTAATTTTGCACCTTTAGATACGTTTTGCAACGGAATAGCTCCAGGAATGAGTGAAAAACTTTTTAACTTAAATAAAATAGCTTAATTAATTAAATTAATAATTTAAAAAATTAATTTCTGCCTTCAGCTGCCATCAACTGCTAGCTGTTGGTATTATATACTACGTTCCTGTGAATGAAAAATGCTCATATTAAGGAATAAGCCTGTTTAAGTGGTACTTTTAAATACCGTTGGGATATAAAGGATTAAATAAATTAGCATTAGTATCATTGAATTTGTAATAATTAAAGTTGTTTTTTAAAATTTCGATTATAATATCAGTATTAAGGTATAAATCATATGCATTTCAGCAGGTTTCAATTAATTTTTATGTGGGAGGCTAGTAAGATATTACAGATAAAAATAATTGGTTAGAAATTTGCAAAGTTAATATTTGTGAAAATTATCTCTTTAATGGGATTGACTATTATAAGCACTCTTTAGGAATTCCTATGGGTATTTTTTTTTCTGGTGCATTGGCTAATATATTTCTTCATTCATCCGAGAGAACTAATTAAAAATGAAATTATTTACGGTTATCGTTTCATTGATGACCTAATAGTGTTTAATTTGTATAATTTTGACTCTATATATAATTGCTATCCAGAAGAGCTAAAATTAAACAAAACCAATAATAAAATTAACAAATGCAATTTTTGGATCTAGTAATTGAAATTTTGGATTTAGGTGTCTCTATTGGCATTTATGATAAAAGAAAGACTTTAATTTCAATGCTATTACACTATGTGACTTTCAAACTAATCTTCATTTTAAAATACTAAAAAATTCCATTTATTCTCAAATTAATAGAATAAAAAATATTTGTCACGACCATTCAACTATCGTTAAAGCTTTAGATAATTTAAATAATAATTTAAAAGATAACGGCTACCCAGATAATTTCTTTAAATTTAATAACTTAACTAAAAAAGATTGAAGAACTTTTACACTTCTGTTACTTTGTTCGATTTTTTTCTCAATTGATGGAGCTAGGTTTGCTAGTTTCTAGACCTAATATCCTTTGTTTTCTGGTATATTTACGAAGGCGTCATTCTTACATGCATTTTTGGCAGAGGGGAATTGATTACTTTCTTTATTCTCTCTGTTGGATATGTTAAAAGAGACTTTATGAAGTTTTTCTTATTTAGAAGGGTTTTTCCTTTATTTCAGTTATCGGATAAATTCTGGCCACAGAGGGAATATTATTATTTGACTATATAGTTATTCTCTCGGCAGAAAATGTATCCATAATAAAACTCCAATTGCGAGTGGCGCTTTGAAAAATTTTGCCATTCAAGTTCTCTTCCATTTTTTTCTATTTTATTTGTTTTACATTAATGTGGTTTAATTTTTAATAAAGCATTATTTTTGTTGTTTGATTGTTTCATAATTGGTTAGTTGACTTGAAACAATATTGTTACTGCAATAACTGGATGATGCTACGTTGCGCGCAAAAGGTATATTGTTATTACTATTCTTTACGTCTTCTGTTTCTTCTGTATTTTCTTTTCTATAATTAAATATATATCTTTATTAAATTTGATATTTGATTTGAATATATTAACTCCAGATAAAGTGAAAGCGGATTCAGTTAATTCAATGATGTAAAGCAATTTTGCTCGTCATCAATAACTTCACCGACTGTAAACATAGCATTCAAAACTTTTATAGGTACTGTATTCAATACTGTATTTTTAATAAGAAAAATTATCAACTTTGAAATATATCTGGTATTTTCGATAATGGAACTGTAATATATAATTTAATTTCAATATGCATATTATGAGAGAAAACTAGCGTAAATTTTCTTAAGTACATTGTACTTAAGTACATCTTAAGTACATTTTCTTGCAAAGAATTAATCTTCAATCAACAGATGAATACCAGTTTATAGCACATAAACAATTTAATGCGTTTTCTATGAACATTTCCAATATGTTATTGTTGATTTCTCAAGCGTTAGCGATTTCTCATTAATCTGAAAAACTAGCTAGCACAGTGTGAAAAATTGCATTATATATATGTTTTTTTTTTATCTTTTCGCGTTCAATTGCAGAATGTTCTTAGATTATACTCATATTTAATAAAAAACAAAGTAAAGTCATTTCTCTGTTGCGTAATAAATTTTAAAAAATATTGAAAGTTGCTCATAATGAAAGAACTTAAATGCTTTCCAATATTTTATAAGACATTAATATATGAATGTCTTAGCAGTAAACTATTACGGCAACTATCGCCTATACTAGCTATGAACTTTTGAAAAATTTTAAAGACATTTTAGAATTATTCGATTAGTATCTTTTGTAAATTATTAGGTAGAAAATATTGCTTTTCTTTATCGATGGGCGAGCAGATAGTGAAATTTCTTTAGAAAAGTGAATTTACCTTCATACACAGCTTCTTTTTGTGCATACATTAAATTATTAACGGCACTGTATCCGAATATCTAAAAGACGATTTCTTTTAGATAATTACTAATTTTTGGCGAAAAGAATTAATTCTGCAAATATGCCTCATTCTAAAAAGCTGTTTCCTAAATTTATGGGAAATGAATTATTAACGGTTATATAAATTTCAGTTTTTTTATTTCATATTCCATTCATGTGCTCCACTGTCTGTTTTTAATTAACATGAATGGCGTTTTCTCTCTTTTTCGCGGATATCTTACTTCTTGCCTTAGCATATGTTACTTAGTTTCTCCAGCAAAGAATCTTCGAATCAACTTTAAAAAATAAGAAAATACTTTTAATATTTCAGAATGTGAAGCTTCTAACCAAGTTTTATGTTGAAGAATAACTAATTATAAAGCTTCATAGAGATCATTGTATGCCTGTAACATTATCTATTTGATATCTCCCAGTTGCATCAAGGTTTCAATTATTATGTTTATAAATAGTTGGAAGGAAATTTATACTAAGCCTAGTAATCCATAGTTAGGGCAGGATTTAAACGAAGCTTTTCAAATATAAATCAATTTTGAAGACTTTCAAAGAATGTATATGAGTTAAATATTACTTTTATTCAGCATTTTTTATCAAACATAATTTGTCATTTCAACTTACATTTTTACAAGAAAATACATTTGTAACTTAAAACAAGCCCGTTTGTTAAAAAAGAAAATTTTGAATTGGATTGGATTTGCGTTGGAAAGAATATATAATGCTCTCTAAATAATTTATAATAATAATTAGCTAAGTAATGTTAAAATAAAATTTAGTTGGAAAACTCAGAATTGCGAAGTTCTACAAGCCTTAATAATAAACTGTAAAAAATAAATATCTTTTAAGACATTTTCGGACCATACTACATTTACCGGCTACTTATTTCGATCTTGCATCACAAGTAATATATTCAATTAGTTATACAAGTAAGAATTAATTTATTTATAGAACTCTTACGCTTAAGGAATAATACTTTTTACCAATACATATTAATTGTTAGACAATATGAATCAACTTAATAACAAAATAACATTTACTTATAATTTGGAAAACACTAGTAATTACTGGAATTTGATAATGAAATTGAATTTCTACGCTTAATGATTCATTTAATTTACTGTTTACTAACACAAAGGTATATATTACTCAAAAATGGATTGAAGGAATTGTTAATTCATAATAAACAATAATGACGTGAGATTAACTCTTGAAATTTCTTAATATGCAATGATTTAATCTTTTCAGGGGGTGGTGATTTCGGTAGGAAACCACCTGTTTAAGAATTTTTTTGCTTAGACAAACTGCCACTTTATGGTGGTTTATTTAATCAAAGTACGCTTTACGATATGCTATACGATATGGCTTACGATATAGCCAACTAAAAAACTCTTTTTTTCATGGTTTTTAGAGAAATAAACTTTGTTTTCCCAGAGGAAAAAAAAATGTTTTTTTTTCAATAAATTTCTCAAAAATGGGATTACTTACTCAGTCGACACTTGTTAAATTTAATTTTTATCTGCATGCTCTTTTCTTTGAAAAATTCTCAAAACCGAAAAAAAAGAAATTCTGAAGCGTATTGCAATTTACAATTTAAATTATAATCTACAATTTGGACAGCAAGTTGTAAAGAACGTAAAAAAATCACAGATGTTCGCATTCTATCACTGACAATCTTCAGTATCTTATGTGTAGTTTCCGACAAAGGAACGAAAAACCACTCTTTTATGAAAGAAAGCCGTTTACAGCTGATAGTTGTTCACAGTACGTGAACAATGCTGTAAATGGCTAACAGAGGTACCGGTCACTTCTGCTTAGTACGCACTGCACTGTACAATGAAGTGAAAGGCGAACCTTTTCACAAATGCTTGTTTCTTTACAAAAATACTTTTAAAAAAAATTTCTTTACAGTGGATCACCAACACATGTTGAGTTGGTTGGTTATCCTTAATAATATAATAAATGCGAAAGTGTGTCTGTCTGTCTGTCTGTTTGTTTGTTTCTTAAGCTTTCACGACCAAACTACCAAACCGATTTGGATGAAAATTGGCAGAGTTGTAGCTTCAAACCCAAGAACGGACATAGGCTAGGTGAAATCACGTTAAATTAATTATTTTTGACTACAGATTAAAAATAGTTAACAAAGAAAGCCCATTGACTCCGCGATTCGCGATGAAGATTTTTATTTTTCAATAAACTGTCACGTGATACTTCAGGAATGCGAAAACATGTGGAATAAATTATTTTTAAAATCAACTATCACGTAATCCTTTTTTCCGCTGTAACTTCGGAACAAATTGTCCGATATAAATTATATTTATACCATCTTAAAGATAAACATTTTACCTTTTCAATGATACCAAATTTATTTCTTTGACATTTTTCATTCAATTTTTATTAATTTTTTAAATTTTACGTGCAGACGATTTTGAAATAATGCAAATTTATAGCTACTCATTTGTTAGGAAATGGTTAGACTTTGAACTAATTTACCTTTATTTCTGAAAATTTTGCTCATATTTATAAGTATCCATACAATAAGGCAGAATTTACATGTGTCTGTCTGTCTGTCGGTCGATCGGTCGGTCACAAGAACTCCTCCTAAACGGTGAACGGTAGCGACGTGAAATTTACACACGGCATTCTAGAGCATATTTTTAGGTCAAAGGTGTTATTTTCAACTTTCAGAGTTAATTAGTTCTTAAGATATTTAATTAAATAACGAACATTAGCTGCTTTTAAGCCTAATGCTTAGACGTTTTTTGCCAATAACTTCTGAAATCTTTATTAGACAACAATTATATTTATGCCATTTTAAACACCAGAAAATTATCTTTTTAATGCTATTAATTCCATTGCGATGAAATGTTTTCTCCGATTGCTATAAAGGTTTAAAAATTTTTTTAACGCAATTTCTAACAATACTTTTCATTCTTATAGAAATAAATTCAAGCCAAATTACTGTTTCGCGCGCGGGCTTTTGCCAGTGTTAAAATTAATATAAGAAAATATTGCTTTCTTTGACCATAAATAACAAAGGAGACTTTACACTTCCGGTTTCCTCTTTCGTAGCATTTGCAGCTTTTAATGCGGTTACACAGTGATCCAATGACGTTAGTGAATTATTCTCTCGATGTTTTGTTTAATTTTCACAGTGAGGTATTACAGAATATCCTTCTGTAGATACGGTAATGGGCATTAACAAGGGGCATCATATTCTGTAGATCTCTTCAAGAACTTGGAATTGTCAGGGGCACCTTCCGAAAAGCCTAGAATGATTGTCGGTGTGCCAGTACTAGTAATACGTAACCTCGATATACCGAGACTGCGCAATGACACACAGTGGCAGGCGTACATTTGGAAAAACCATATTTTTCCCATGGACAACTATATGTGGCCTGTTCACGTGTGTACAGCCCACACAACCTCTACATCCGTGCAAATAACGTGGTATACAAAAGTATATCATCATAGATAAACAATTTACGTAACTATATCAGCATACATGTACAGTACACTCCTGTCAGCCGTCCAATTAAGTATTATCAACCGTCAGAACTTTTCCTTTCCCCTTTCAAAATGCAACAAAACATTTACATTCGTGAATTAAAAAAAAGAATAATTCAAATTCTTCGCGCACGAAGTCGCGGGTAACAGCTAGTTAATTAATAAAACGCATTCGCTACGCTGTCCCCTCTTTTTATAAAAATATACCTGTTTACCTAAAAGAGAGCAAGGCACTCATTCCTTCAGCGTTTGTCTCAAAATTTAGCTGCATTTTAACCCTATCCGTTGATGGCGACGACATTTTAGAATTTTAATTCAAACATAGTTTATGTTGTTAAGCATATTTTTGAATGATTTATTTTGTAAAATAACCGTTTTTTTATATATAGCAGCGCAGGTTACCTAAATGCAGTGAAAAGTTTTATGTATTTTCAGAAGCTGCCGTTGGATGAGAAATCCGTTGCATCCAATGAATAAATGAAAGTTTTACAGTTTATAAATATATAGAAATGTGTTTAAAAAAAATTTCCCATTGAATTCAAGAATAAATTAATATTTAAGTTACGTTTTGTACGGTTTCATATCCTATTTTTGTTAATTAGAGAACATCCTAACAATATTCTAATTATCAAAACAAATAATATGTTTGTAATTATATATAAAACAATTCAATTTTGATAAAATTTCCAATTTTTCTTCATTTTAAATAATATAACAATCTATGATTATCTGTCCATGTGTTATTTTTCAGTCAAATTAATATTTGAAAAATTAAGCAGTTTTATCTCCTATAACGGCGGTGGTTTCGTCTTAAAACCACCCCCAAACTCACCTCCTAGGAAAGAGAAATTTTTTCAATATATTTTATGTTTATGAGTCTCGGAGATCATATTTTTCAAATAGTTTAAAAATATTTAAAAAAAAGTTTTAATGTGCCCTGAAAGTGTGAAAATTAAAATCTAGATTTCAGAGAAAGGAATGCATCTTTAAAGTTCAATAACTAAAATATTAATTTAAGAATTTATGAAATTTTGAATATTTCAAACATAGTAATTATCATATATGTATAACCAAGTACTTTTATATTAAATCAAAGTTATGTGTGTTCAACAAGTAACTATATTTGTTTAAAGAAAAGTTCACTCTTTATTTTTTTAAATTCAAGTCCCTAATTCTATGTTTTTTTCCCTTGTTTTGTTAGGGAAAGTTGGTTTTACTTGAACAGAATATATATTATACAAAACAAAATTACAAGCATTTCGAAAAATTTCATGTATATGATTTATCGTTAAAGTTTCTAGTAACAGGACCACTAATTCAACTATTTTCGATCACCATTTTAAAACTGCATCTGTCCTTAATTTGGTGATATTTAGCTTCTTGATCTATTGAATAAAGAGAAAATACATAAATTATCATATATGCACTCACGAGGTAACAAAAATTCGACAGGAGGCTGTCTCTGCGAAACGGCCGCTGGGATTGAGGTGCGTAGACTTACTTACCTTACTCAACTGTGACTTTCTGTGACTAAAGTAAATCTATGTAACTATTAACTCAATAGTCTATAGTGACTATTATTCTAGTGTGACTATTTGACTCTATCTGTGTTAATTCTTCTTGATTTTCACCAACTTTGCAACTCGACTGTGACTAAACAGTAATTACAAATTCTAAAATTATTTTCTCAATCTTCAATGTCTGCCATTCTTTGTTAAATGAAACTAAAACCAAAAATCTCTGTTATTTGGTTTAGGAGATATAAGCGTTTAACTTTAGCACAAAATTTGACTTAATTCAATAATTCTTGAGTAATATTTCGCGTGAACTCTAGATCGATGACTGAATTGCCTTAGTCTGCGTGCGCGCGCATAGGTCGCTGTGACGTCATCAAGATTTTTAGTGATTTTTACCAAATTTGAAGTTAGACTGTGACTACACCGTAATTCAAAATTCTGAAATTCTTTTTGCACTCTTCAATGTCAACCTGTCTCTGTTAAATGAATCTAAACCAACTCTCTATGTTATTTGGTTGTGGAGCCATAAGCGTTTAAAAATACCACGAAAAGCGTCATAAATTTGTTTCTTTACCGACACACAATTAAACCACTATGGCGAGTGTGTCTAAGTCTGAGTATAAGTCTGCGTCAAAAACAAAATTGAACAAATCACACATATTTTCTTAATCTAAAAATCAAATATGAAACCACTGTTCCTTATAGAATCCTCTTACATGACACGAAATTCTGTTGTCCACCGCAAAAATGAACACAGCAGCTCCAAGTATATTACTTTCGAAAATACCTCTCCAAGATCCGAGGAAACAAATCATATGACCAAAGTATTCTCTCGTCCTATCAATAAAAGGTATATCACCTGACGCTTTTTAGTGTCATTTCTGTAAATGGATTTTTATCTATCAGCTCCATGGTTAACTCTTAATACTTTTCAATTGTAAGAAAAATACAAGGGGATACGATCTCGGGATCTCCATCTAAAATGATTTATCACCATACATTCTAGAAGACGGTGAAGAGACCTATCCTATTTGTCAAGTTCCAATCCTTGGTAAAACTTACTTTATCTCAAAAAGAGATAACGATAAATGCCAAAAGTATAAGAACTTCGCCTGAAAATATATTTTGATCGTTTGTCTTGGTGGATCGAGGTGGGTTTTCTATTTCTTCTCCAGCGGATAACTGTTTGTTTCTTGATACAGCGAAATGACTAAGAAGTTTCAACACCAGAATATAGTGAAAGAGTGTGAATTATCATTTTACATTGAAGACACAATATTATGAGCTTTCAGGTTGGTATACAGACTTATTACGTAAATGTATGAGAAAACGTTTTGTTTACACATCTCGAACTTTTTTACTGTAAGCAGTGCCTATGCCTCTCACATAATACAACTGGAGTCAAATCTGCTTTATGTATTAGATTAACCTGCATCATTGGGAAATATCCCAGCTTCATATTTTTCATTACACTTTTCCACTGCATGATGCTCTTATGATCTTAAAGAAGCATGTAAAATTTACCAGTTTTTTTATAAGTAAATCACTTTTGTTTACTAAAGCTCCGAAATGTCTTTAGGACTTTTCTGAAATCCTCTAAAAGCCATCAAAATCCTCGAAAAAGTAACTTAAAGCAGAAATTCTTATTAATCAATAATTTATGCCATCACCTTTTTCATTAATCCTTACAAATTGTGTCAAAATACAGCAAAATAAAAAAAATCGAGTAAAAATAAAGTACCTCAATTGAATTCACTAACTCGTGAAATGTAGTACACATACACAACCCAAATTTCAAGAGAATAATGTCTTGTGTAAGCACTAAAATACAAGACTGCATTTGAAATTGCCGATAAAAAAGTGATTTGGTATATACTAATAAATTTACAATTTCATATTTTTCATTATACTTTACTCATTATATTTACTGAGAGATCCATGATGAGACAAAAAAATAATCGAAACAAACGAAAAAAAAATTGCGATTGAAAGAAAGAATGCATGGATATACTAACACATAAAAATTATTAAGTGTACTTCTTTACATTACCAGATCGATTTTCGTTCTGAGTCCCCAAAATATTTTCAGTAGGAACGAGATTTCATAGAATGTTTGTATAATAGGAGCCTACAGGTATGTGTGCTAAATTAGATACGTAGTTTATGATTTTGCAGAGAAGTTGAATATTTGTTACATATTTCATATTAATTTAATAATACCTTATATCTTCAACTTTTTGAATTTCCTGCTTCGAGGTTTCTCAGATAATTATTTCTCGTAATTTAAGTAAAGACCAGAAAACTATGTAATCACAAAATGATGAATACTAAAAAATGCTGAAATTTCGAGATTTGGTGAGATGTAATCAGGCAGAAACAAAATCTACTCTTTCCTTTGATATGTTGTTATAAGGTATAAAGCTAAGTATTTTTAAGTATTAAACAGATAGGTTTTAGCTATATTAAACAGATAAGGACAGAAAAACGGAAATCTTTGGACTTCTCAGAGTCCTGTCTTGGTAGATCGAAAAAGGCTATCAAATATTTTCCCTTCTTTTCAAGAATTGATGTTAAAAAGACAAACTTTTAATGCATCTGGTATTATTTTTAAAAAACTGAACGTAACGTTTTCTTCACAAGAAACGAAAGATTAAATTCAATCTTATTTTTTATTATATTTTGACAGCTGTTATTGTTTAAGGATCTTCTATAAGGAAGGAAGGAAAAGAAATTTATGCTTTTATGAAAATGCAAATAATTGTATAACGCAATTTCGTAATGAAGTAGATTCATAAATTAGAAGCAACTCTTAGCAGAAGACAACAGAGAACTTGAGAAATAAACGTGTAAAACTCAGTATTTTTACACTTAAGGAATATTCCTTAATAATTAATACTCTATAGTAATAAGTGTAAAGAAAAATTAGAATTAGAATATACTTAAAGTATAACATTTAAGAAATGAAATTCCATTCTGGGATTAAAGCACATTGGCCGAAATTCGACATCCCAATGCTATACAACAGAGGCACGATAAATCCTAGTAAAGTTCCTTTATGCGGCAGTGTGCCGTTTATCTGCCACGAGAACTCTGCTGTCCAAAATGTCTCGTTGACAGTGGTCGCTATAGAAACAGGTTATCGTAGGAGGAATCCATTTCGAGTAGGTAGAAGTTTATTTAAGTTTTTTTTACATATTCGTACTTAGCTCCAAATGGGAAACAACGTGCAACTGCAGCACAACCGAGGTGACGAATGATCAACTACTCTTTTAACCGACATAATCTAGAGCCAAGAATAAAATAAAACCCCTACTTCCGTCGGATTCCTCCTATTCGAAATAGACCTTCCCTAACATAACCAGTTGCTATAGCAACCGCCGTCAACGAAACAACTTGGCGAGCGGAATTCACGTGGTGGACAGACAGTACGCACTCTTTAATCTAGAGAAATGCACGATAAGTATTTTAACTCCTTTCATCCAAGAAGTAAGTTTCATTGTGTGAGATAAAATTTATCCATTGCGAAAAAAATATTTTCACCAGAATAGACATAGAACCTTTCATTCTGTTTCTGTTTACTCAGAAGGAAAAGACAACTTTTCTTCAGTTTCAAGGAAAGGATAAAAATGTCTCGAGAGAGAAATGCTTCAATTCCTTCAAGCGACGTTTCTGAACAGACGTTTCGTCTGCTTTGAAAAGAGAAGAAAGTCTAAAAAGAAGATATTTCTAGTCAAATGGAAGGACACTCGGAAAAAATAGTATTTTACCCTTTTTTGGCAATCCCCTGCGATTTAGCTCAATATTTTTGTTTCAGTGGCCAAAGAGTGTCATAGATGAAATCTGTACACGTTTTATGTGTTATTTCATCCTACATAAATAAGTAAAATGATGTCACTTCGTCGAAAAGAATTTTAGAAAAAGATTTGTTTATCTATTGTATATTCCATTTTGAAAAAAAGGGATACAACGTCCTTTCTTAGAAGACTCTCTTTCTGTATCATAGTCAAAATTTAAAGTTTGAAAGCTTAATTGATGTTTATTGTGATATTTATATATTATAATATTGATCAAATAAGACTTCATATTCAAATATCAACTTTTTACCTGATTATTTACTGCAAAATATAATGCTGATTATGTTCCACTACACCATTTATAAGTTTCTTTTTATTTCTAATTTAAATCAAATTTTAACTACCTACATCCAGCTGCATGCTATTTCGTACTTAAGCACAATTAACAAAAGAAAATATGAAAAATACTTTTGTAACTGAAATTCTTTTTCTTCCGATTTAGATGAACAGTTATTAAAAACGTATTACAGAACTCTAATTTTTAAATTATGTTAATAAAATTTATGAAATTGAACAAAATACAAAAAACATCTGTGATAATCTTTAGTCTATCTGTCTCTTAGTCTTATTTACGCCTATCTAGAAAAGTGACTTTTATTAAAATGATAAAATATTCAAGTTTGGCACGATTTTATTGTCCTAATAATAATTCAATCGAAATATACTTAAACGAAATCATATTTTAGTGAAATGCTAAATTTTTATTTCTAATTTAAATCAAATTTTAACTACCTACATCCAGCTGCATGTTATTTCGTACGTAAGCGCAATTAACAAAAAAATGTAAATAATACTTTTGTATTTTAAATTATGAATAATATTTTTGTATTTCCTTCAGTGATTACTTCAAATCCCACCTGCATGCAATTTTTTCCATTTTAATTAGAAAATGCATCTGAAAACAGGAATATTATCATCTAAGATTGACCAATAAAAATAATTATACATAGACATGGAATTAAAAATCATCACTCTAATATTCAAAAATTGCTTTATTCCCCAAAGAGTACCATACGTTGAATTCAGTAGAAAATGTTTATGTAAGCATCTATTTTGCGATTTTAAATCCCAAATAATTTTCGAAACATGTTTTTTCTTTCTTTTCTAAGATTGCTTAGATATGAATTAAGCTTTCCCACTGTACTGTATATTTTATATCACAGATATGTTTATCCTTTTATTATTTAAAATCGCTTGGGAAGTATGCATTTTCTTCCGCAGGCAGACTATCGGAAGCATTAAAACTATTAACCTTATTTCGTAATTTATTTTGTTGTCAGAAGTTTATCTCTTTTTGATGATAAAATAAAATTGCATAAACTATTGTGATTTTTTATATTGCGAAAATTGTCAAATCAGATTCTTATTCAAAGATTCCCCACAGACTTTTGTAAGCCATCGAGTTCTTCAGTGTTTTGTTTCAGATATTTTCTAAATGTTTTGAAATTGATGTACCTAGTATTTCCTATTGCAGAAAGTAACTACTTTAAAAATATGTTAAAAATTAATGTTTAAATTAAATGGAAAATAATTTAATGAAAGTTCTAAATATTCGAAATAAGAAATCATTCCCATTTAATTTTCGTATACATTAATGAATTTTATATTTAAAAATACAGTTATCCAATTTCAACTAAAATTTTTTTAAAAAAATGCTCTGATGTTAAAAATAGTTTTTCTATGATTGATATTTTTTTAAAACGCTTTTAGAGATTACACATTTTGAAGAGGTATACATTATTTCTCACTGAAGAGTGTTCTCAAAACATAGGTCAAACTGTTATGTATTTTTTACTTTTGTAGCGAGAATGACTGAAGTCGTTTCACTTAGGGGAACGAGGGAAAAACAGAATAATTAAGATTTGGAGGGCTGTAAAATAGAAAGTAATACTCAGAGAAGTTTGAAACTGAAAAGTTATAAAATTTATTTATGTGGTCACACATAATGAATTTGAAAACTAATCTATGATCAGTACATAAATTCACGGTTCAACATATTATTCACGATTTAGTAAACTTTGTAAAATGGTCCGTTTTATCCCAGATCCGGAGCAAAACGGAACTCGGTTTCGTGTACTTCTTGAAAATTCTTAATATAAGTTCTAATCTTATTCTTATAATAAGTAATTCTTAATCTTATAATATGAAAAATTATAATATAATATTCTTAATATATATTAAGTATAAAAAAATCTCAATAAAATTACTTCAGACATTATATCGGTAATTAAAAATTAAATACAAGAAAAGTAAAGTCAACGGCAAAACTCACAATGCATCTTCATCAGAGCTTTCTACTCCGGCAATAGGCAAATTACATTGGGGCAAAACGGAATCGGGTGCCGTTTCACCCGGTCCCTAATGCCCCAAGTGCAGAGGTTAACAAAGAACTACTTTAAGAATAGGCTGGAAATTAAGGAACTACAATACAAGTACATGAATGAACAGTCCAAAGATTAATACTAACGAAAAATAGTGCTCTCTCTTTTCCAAACATAATAATAAATTATTTGAAGTAACTTAGGAAGAAAACTCGGTGAAACTACAGTATCATGCTCAGGAACAAGGAAATCTTTTAAACTATGCGTAGTAGCCAACTATCATGGACTTTGACAGCTCAATTATGTGCAGTAGATGCGATATGAAATTCATGGAGTTTCCACTAATTTGCGCAACAAACTGGATGAAAAAGTGAGGGGGTTCTTTTCTACCCGTAGTTCTGTTTTGGCCCGGTTTCCCCTACCATATACCGCTTAGATATACTCCAGTAGCAGACCACTGGTTTGGTTTTTTATAAGACAGGATCGACTGATTTAGGAAATAAATAATTGTTTAATCATCAGATCGAAACGATCGATTTACTATTCAGGTAGGTTAACCTCTATACATGATTCTTATTAAATAAATATGAGAAAAATAATAGCAAAATAACTTGACTCATTATGGATACCAAAGCGACATGAAATTGCAAAATATCATCTTTTTCAAAGGGCTTTAAGTTAAATAAAATAAAAATGGTGTTTAAATCTCTGAAAATACTCCGTCCTATTCCGATCGGCGGGAACTTAAAATCAAGGACCAGAAACTATTGGAACTCAGAATTTTATCTATGATTCATATATCTGTTATATCCCATCTCAGTCTGCATTTTTATATGTCTATCGAAGAGTTTACGCACGCTCTAAATGAGGAAAGAACACGTTTAAGAGGTTTTACTTACTATACTAAGCGATAACCAACTTCTGAAAGTCAAACATTTCATTTTAACATTCTATTTCTCTAATCCAGCTCAGTACATTAATACTAATCTTAACTGTTATTCCGCTAGAGAATATAGACCAAACCTCGTCGATGCTTCCATTGCCAGCCTTCTGACATTCTATATTTCTTTCACTCACACAAATTGTACATAAGACTGCCATTAGCAAGGTTTCCACTGGGGAGAGTAACGCACAAAGGAGCTACACCCGGCCAGCCGAGAGCGTGGGATCAAGTGAACAACGGTCGCCGCGACAGCAGTCGGAAACTGAGATGGGCCAAACCCCTCCCGAAGGAGGTACGTCCGTCATCGGAGGGGAGTTAACTCAATCTCACACCAATACTATACACTCAGAAGAAGCGATAACCTTCTTACTTATCCAGCGACTTCCGTGGGCGCACACCCCGTGAACAAATTCTATCCTAAAATACTGGTATTACTCCCTACGCTACGCCCCCCCCCAATTTATATTTTCGCATAACTGATCGCAAAAATCCAGCTCAATATGGGTATCCGGATCTGTGAAGTAACTCCTACTATCAACCAAGAAAAACAAAACTTCAAAAATAAAGCTAAACATTGTCTTAATACGCTCCAGACATAAAAATATGCTTCATATTTTATTGAACACATCAGCTACATTTTAAGAATTTATTCTCTAGACTAATATGGGTCAAATATACTTTGCAGATTTCCAACTGAAAAATTTTTGACGGAAGTTACTATCTCAACAATTTCATACCTATCTGTATATGTTTGCCTTAAGATAACTTCATTTTCTAAGCTGATACAGATGCGTAAGGGAGCAAACATATTTTAAATAAAAGGACGGATACTATGAAAGAAACCTAGTGAGCCTAACATGTAGAAACACATAAAAGGATTAGCCTGCAGCAGTTCTTCACTTTATTTATCTGTCTTCGCTGTTGATAGAATATTTCTTTCCCTTTCATACTAGAGAAAAATATTGCTGAATGACAATTTTATAAACTTCACATTCTTCCTTCTGAGTCTTGACATTGAGTTTGTAACTGATTGTTGGCGTGATGCAACATTTCATGGAACATAAAATTTTATTTTTTGTAGAATTGCTTGCAGGGGAGAACTGCTATTTCGATTTAGTCCTTGGGCCCGATATGTGCAAGAGTAAATAGTTTATTTCAAAATATAATACTTCGTATTGTGCTTTAAAGTTGGCATATTATTATTTTTGAAGGATTTTATTGTAATATCCGTTGAATATTTGATATTTATTTTAAATCTAAAATTATGCACCTGCATTGGGAATAGAGAATTTTTGAGAGCCTTATAAATTATCCACACGCACACTTAATATTTTTTGATTTAGAGAAAAACTCTACTTATAATATTACATATACTTTCTTAATTTGATAAGAGCACATGTAATACAATATACTACATATTTAACAATGATTAATGCTTTTTATGTAATAATAAAATGCACAATTATCATTAATCAGCATATTAAACAAATGTTTGCCATTTTTTTCAAAATGAGAAAACAAAAGATTGAAAATCAAATGCACTTCATCGTGATAGAGAGTTTTATTTAAAATATTTTGCAGAATTTGAACTCAGAATACATCATACAGAAAAATGGTAGAGTTTTTATTCAAAGCCTAACTATATAAGATATACAGAAAGTAAGTCCCACTGGTCCATTAAAAGAACACAAAGTACCGTACGTGTTGAGACATTTTTGAATAGAAGGCATCATATTTTACATCTCTGTTCCGAATAACGATGCCGTCTGTCATGATAACAAAATATTAAGCTCTGTCATCCTCGAAAGGAAACCCTTAAAGTTGCAAAAATATATGCATATCAGTGGGGTAGAGGTCTGGGATGTAAATAGATTGAGGGCATAATTCTTAATAGAAGCCTCTAATGGGTCTTTACTGTACGATGATGCTGAGTTTATACTTTATCACAACCCAGTTAAAAGCATCGTCTTGCTGTCTTCCCAAACAAAAATGTCTCCGCCTTACAGATAGTTCGAATTAATCGATGCACATATCACTATTGCTATTGCAGCGTAGTTGCAGTGTGACTTAATTTTCCTTCTGGATAACCCATTTAATTTTAAGAATTTTTCTTCTTTATGAATTGCACTATATAGAGCTCTTTGGGAAATAATTTTTTTCTTAATTCATTCTGATTATAAAGTTAAATTTGATTTAACACATCTTTCTAATTAGAAAATATTTTGAGGTAACTCATTTACAGACTCAGGATATGTTTCCATATTTCCTAAATAATAGGAAGTTAAATTGCTGTTTCAAGCTTGATAGTTTATGAAAGCGTCATGAAATATATTTCAACAATATCTTTGAAGTTACTTTAAAACTGTTCAAATATCTATATATTTTAGAGGCTGCTCTTGACTTAGTGATATGAATAATCAAACCTTGAGCATAAATTAAATATTTTTGAAGGCATTGTCTTCAATTCATCTTCAAATCTGCTTTCACCTATCAGAAAGGTACAATCTGACACAAAAGACTGAAAATTTGACAGTAAATTTTACTATCCGAAGCAATTAATAATTGCGTGACAATTATTGAAACTACACTAAGGACCGAAATTTGAAGACAGAAAATATTAAAAACATGGGACCATAAAATTTACAAAAGTAGTTTTTAACCATAAGCATAAGAAACTCCAGTTCCAAGGAAAAGGTGGTACTATTGCGAATTTCAATCGCTAACAAGACATCGCAGCTCATATACGTGCGTTTCATCTAACTACCGTCTTTAACATGGTACGCATAGCAGGACCTCTTAAATAAATTCTCTGCAAATCCAAGCTAATTTTAAATGCAACTGTGATAGAGGAAATTGTTTTGACGTCTTTACTTGAAAAAGAAAAATTAATAAGCTGGAGGAGATGTGTAGAGGGACGAATATAAATAATTTCTCTTACATGGGGAGTCCTCCTAAGCACTGGTAAACATTTGATAAAATTCAAAGGTACTCGACCAAAAACAACAACACCAGCAAATAATCGTTCAGAAATTAGATAACTACCTGTCGGTGAAGAACATGCTCGATATTTGTTTGAAGCAATCGGATGTCAAGTATCATGTTTTACAATGGCTAGGCATCTATGTAAAACTTACCAATTCGTCTATCATTGCGAAATGTTCATATAATTGAAGTCGCGCGCTCCTGCATCCTTTTACAATGGTATAGAGGACATAATGATTTGAAGGATATACGACGACTACATCCTTTGTATTGGTGGAAATTATTTTAGAATGATGTATCATTCTGAATGAAACTGGTTAGGAGCAGAGTGGGGACCAGGTTACATATAGCAACGTTAAGAAGATAGACCATTTCGAGAGCCTGGATTTCTTCTGTTTTGCCGCCACCAGCCAACACAAAACAAATAATGCAAATACTGATGAAGGAATGCACGCGAATTCCCAAAGAACTGCTGGATAAACCTGTACTGAAATTACTAAAGCGTTGTCTAGAAATTACTCCATTTAAGGGATGTTTTATCACTAAAGGAAATCTAACTGTTTTTTCTCCTCTTTGTGAAGCGATTTTTATAGCCTTATTTCTCTCAAATAACCTTCTTCTTTTTGTTTGAGACCTTACAGTGTACGAACTTTTCATTTCTAGAAAAGATTTTTCTGAATGCGTAAGGCAGCATTAGTGCGAATTTCATGCCCAAAAAGCAATTTCAGTGAAAGCAGACCCCTTATTAAGTTTTTCACCTAAATGTAGAGTGCAAAATGTACTCAGTGAGAAAGCTCTTACCTGAAGAAAATCTGCCTATTTTTCAATGGGGTTTGCTTTCGCATCATTTTAATACAGCCTTAAAATCTAATATAGCAATAGAATTCTGTACACAATGTTATAATTATTTTCATTATATTGTCCTCCAAGAATCTTCGAAAGAATTTTTTTTATCACGGAATTCTTTTACTTTAGAAATATTAACTTCTTTTATCCTTAAAATCCGAATTTTTGCCCAGAGTACTTTCGACATAATTTCCGTTTGAAAGAATTTAATCTTTTCTTGTTTCACCAAGTCAACCGATTCCAGGAGTCTTAGATACACTAAACAAAATGCATATGCTTTCGATAAACAATCTTATAACTTTCAATTCCAAGAATTTGCTTTTTTGTATGTTTACCTTCTGTGCAAAGCAATCCTTCCGTTAATGCTTTTGTGTAGTTTATAGTTGCAGAGCTTCCCGCCTAATTTTCCATATTTCGCATTTTATGTTGGACCATCAAGATGTCAAATAAAGCCCTGTAAATATTGGAGCATACCGTTTAAGAATAATATGCCCCTATTAATACCCTTATTAATTAATAAAACTTAATAATAACCCCGGTTATTTCATAAAATAAAAGATATATAGATCATAATATAAGAAAGTACAAATTATAACATGATTTTTTAAAGCCTTTCAGTTGAACATCGTTAATCTAATTAAGGAATAATTATTTGACACAAACAAATTTTAAAGCAATGCTTTAACTAATTATTCAAATATTTTATCATGGCCTCACTGGATAATAACAAACCTTTTTCTAATCCGAGATACAGAAGAGCATCCAAACTTTCAAGATATAGCATTTCCTTTTTCGAATCCTGAATATTTCGGCTCAGGTTTCTAAATCCATTTCCATCCGTACTCTTCAGTCGTATCAGTTTCATTTCCAATTCAAATTCCATTTCTCATTCCATTGTCGTCTAATATCGAGCAATAGATTGAACTCTTCCAAATCTTTCTTTTGTCTTTATTCAATCTTTCAAAGATAAATATTGTTTGATTTTGTATATAATATATGTGTACTGTTATATGTGTGCAATTTTAATCAATTTGAAAGTAACATTGCAGAAAAGGCGTTCAGTTTGAATCATAATTCTTACTAAAGAGTAATTAAAATTATCCCTGAAAAATTATAATATATTTTCCTTCGAATGGTTTATACATGTGTCATTATACCAGGAAAAAGTATAATTCCACGTACCAACATTTGGCTGTATATTTTCCTAAACTTATAAAATCAAATAACGTATAACTCTTTCTTCCTCAACATTGAAAAATTTAAATCAAAAACTCAGGAGTGAATATTTATTTAACTAAATTCTGAATTCTAAATTCTTCATTTCACTTTTTGCTGTTGTTTTTCATTTTCTTTTCCTTTAGAGGCAAAATGTATGGATAAAAAATATATATATGAGAAAAAAGTTTCATTATCAATTTTAAAAATTTATTAAAATTTTATACAGCTGTTTCATTTAATTTCAAACTATTCGTATCGTTCTTTTAACTGAAATAATTTTCATATGTACTAATTAAACGATTATTTTGGTATAAGCAAAGATGCATTTTGAAATTCAATTTAAATAACTTAATCTGTCCATAAGTATATTTCAGTTAGCTCTACTCTAAAATATGCTTTAATATTTACGAAAAACGGGACAGTTTTAAAGACAAGCCCAAGGTCATAAATATTATTATGCGTTCGAATTTTACCATTATGTCGCTTTTTCATATTTTGTCTAAAATCTCGACCGATCCGATTTCAATAAAAATCAACATAAATAGATATTAATTAATATCTATCATTTTAACATTTTTTGTCCTTGCACATCTAAAGCAAACCAATGATGCTTTAACTGAGTTGCTCCCAATTGTCCGCACAGAAAACTAGTCCAGGATTCATTCCGATTTTAAATAAAGTGTACTGAATCGTTTAATTTCATACATTTAAGTATTATAGATTATAATTAAACTTTTAGAACGATTAATTTAATATATATTTTTTTAAAATTGACTTCTGATGAATTTTTGTTCCAAAAATTGTATTGCAAAGGAAATAGTAATCCTATATAATATTCTCTATTCCATATTGCAATGCATTTGTGCTTGTTAGAGCGCTCATTAATTAAATTTTAAACTAAAAACTTCCTATCAAAGCTTTTTCTAATAGAAGAGACATCCCAGATTTTTTTCATTTAATATCTAAATTTGCATCTACTTTCAATGTAGAAGGAGTAATCAAAAAGTATCAGGACTGGTACCCTATTTTTAAATCTAAAACACGCAGAGTGAAGACGCTTGGCAGATATTGGCCTTGAACCCTTCTATGCATGGTTCACACCATATATTTGACGAAGTATGGTCAAATTGGCTCTTGCGCCATTAAACCGGTATCAACGAAACTTCTATGCATGCATGCGCTATAGTTATAAGGTAGTACAGAAAAGCTTTGAAAAATGTATATACTGTGATGTAGGTGCATTTGTTATAGCCCAAAATTCTGAATTCAAAACTGAGCTGCATTGCGAGAGCTAATGATACAGTCTTCAGGTAACTGACGAATACTGAGTGATTCGGTGATTTCTATGCAAGCTCAATGCAACTCTTGGGTGTTTTAGCATTTGTCAAAGTTTTGGAATTCAAGGATTTTGATATGGCTATGTAGGAAACATTTGAACTATTCATAAATTCTTGTGCGCCCCACAGAATCATCCCCATAAGCTTTCTTAAACTTTTCAAATCTCTTACTACAGGTACTGCCAAGATTTTGGCAAAATTTGATACAGAATTTATCTGCCATAAAAATGCGTCGAAAACACAGCACATATGTTTTTCAAATCTCTACTGAACAGAAATGGCGAAAGGTAAGACGTTGTAGATTTCGAAGGATGAGTAGGAAGGTTCAAGGTCAGCATACGCCTAGCATCTTGATTCAACGTGTTTTAGCTTTGAGGATGCATTACCATCCCGATACTATTTGATCACACCTCGCACAAAGGTGTGCAGAACTTTTCCTGATTATGAAATATTAGCACAAAATAACTTAAAAATTATATTGTAAGTTTTTATCTTTGGGTACCCGCATTATTTAAGTTTTATATTGTTGAATAGGTAGCAAAATTACTCCCAAACATAAGCGATGAATCAAAGTTAGGTTTTATCGAAATGTCGTCACTGAGCGAAAAGGCGCTTTGCGTTTCGTGGTTCGAACCAGGGGATTTAGACGTTGCTATGGACGAAATGCTCAAGATAGCAAGCCATGATACCCCATCCCATAAGGGTTCTGTAGTTCTTCGGTACCCAGACGAAAATTTTTCTGACAGATTGATTCGAAGGCATGGATCCACATCATGGGTTTCACGCCCTCCTGATGCTCTTTGATTACTCTTCTAAAAAATTTGAAAATAGGATAACGTATGCTGTTTGTGTTTAGTGTTCTTAAACAAATTTTTTTAATGCGAGATGAGAAATGTGATACCACCTTGTCATTTACCGAGATACAAAAGTTAAAACGTATTAAAATTCGCAAAAGCAATTGTTCGTATTGCAAATTCCTTTATGGCATTTACAATTTCCAAATATGAACATATGGTTAAGCATAATAAGGATTTTTGCAACAGTTTTGTATAATTTAAGGAAGACTTCTTGCTTACCCTGTCATTTCAGATTTAAGTTCATATTACCTAAACCTTTAAGGGCATCTAATGAGCCAGTCACAACACCGCGATTTTTCAAATGTTATATGTGTTCAAGATCGGCTTCACTTGTAAAGGATGCTAAATTTCTTCAGAATGGGGGAATCGTATATGTGTAATTTTGCCTTATTGTGAGAAAAATTCAGAATGAAAAATTGTAAAGCATGCGAACTAAGAAAATTAACGTTTTTGTGAAGAAACGTGGTTAATAAACTAATTGAAAACTTTATTGCACCATCATCCATAGCGATAAAAGTTTTTTTTATCATCTCTTTATATTTCATATCAGATTTCCCTACATTTTCTAAGATATTCGGCATTTAGTAGAATTAATTCCCTGATAAAGTATTATTTATTAATGCCCAAATTATCAGCCTTGCGTAATTAACCAACCTAAATGAAAGAAACAAAATATTTTCATTCTTAAGGTATTAGCTTTTCTTAGATAATAAATGTTTTATGCAAGTTTTTTTTTACTCTCCGAAATTTCTTTTTAAAATGCCAAGGATTGACGCAACGCTTTTTTTCTTTAATTTGATGAAGTAAATTATTCTAATTCTTTATGAAGCAAGCTAGCAATATGGCATTTCATTATTCATGCAATGTTGATTTTAACGCAGTTGCGCTTAACTGAAGAAGACCTTAACCAAAGCATTATGAATGCATTGGTTGAAAGTGACACAAGTGGTAGGTGATTAATATTAGAATAATTTTCTCCAGTTATAATTGAAATTACTAGGAAATTAAAAGATGAAAGAATAATTATCGTGTTTATTCAAGCATTCAACTTTTTCTTTGTAATACAACAAGCTGAAATTTTATGATAATATTGGAATACAAAGTTAACGAAAAACGTTTTGTAAAAAATTATAATTTTAATTATTTATATGTTGACTTTCAGCACTAATTTATGTGTCGCAAAAAATTTCCAAGTTAAAATTTCCAAACTCCGACGAATTAACCGAAAGGTAGACTTTTGTCTTTTATCGGAAGGTCAAAATGTTAGTTGTTATTGTTCAGGTAATGTTGATAACGCTGATCAATGAAATTGTAAGCATCGCTAAGTATAGATGTTGATATTAAGGGAAATTTCACTTTTTTATGGCTGCTCTGAACCAACGTTGGTCTTGAGCCATAAACAATTTTTTACTAAAAAAAAATCAATAACGAGAGTGAGACGTGTTGAGTTGGCATAGAGCTTTCTGCATTTTTTTTTCACCCTTATCTAAGCTTTCACCAGAAATTCATCAAGAGAGGGCTTCATTTAATTGAATGTTTTCAATATTTTAATTGCAAAGTCGCTATTGCTAAAAGAAGGTAATTGTTAAATGTGTTTTATTAATTGATTAAGCATATTCCTACACCTAACTACTCAAGAAAGATTTCGGGAAGGATCTCTTAACTTTTAAACGTGTGCAAATGACGAAGACTAAACCTAGGCTGACATCCTTCTCTCCAGACATCCACGCCACACTAACATGAGGATAAATATCTCGACGCTAGATTTACAGTGCAGATCTACATACACAACATGTCTTTGGTAAAATTGAGTTTCAACACTGGGCATTCGGTCTCGAAGCCGCAACCTTTGCACAAGGCCAATGGGAACGAAGATTGTAAATGTGATACACATTCAAAGTGCACATACATTTTTGGAGGAGGCATCCCGTCATTTAAGGAATCAGTGTTAAAATGAGAACCCAAGCAAGAAAATAATTAGTATTGTTTAAATGTATATGTAAGAAATATAATTTGGCTGGAAATGTCAAGATCTTGTATAGGAGTTACAATCGTTTAAAAACAATAATCTTGTATTTGAAGTCTTCAGTTATTCTTACTATAGAAGAAAGAGAACTTTTAAAATCTTCAAAAGGTATTTTGAGTGAGTCCAGATACTGTATATAGATATAGATATATATACTGTATATAGATATATTTGAAGATATAAAACACACACAAAAAGCAAATTTTTTTGAAAATTCTTTTTTTTTTTGAAAAATTGCATAAATACAAGAAAAATTATATTAAAAAAGAAAACTTTTCTGCATTCGTGCAATAGCTGCGTCAACAAAAAATAAACAAAAGGAAACAAAGGACACATACAAGAAACTAAAGGACAAACAAAAGGATGACAAAAAAAACTTGACAAAACGAAAAATATCATGGCTAGCCGCTATCAAGAGGAGAGGATTCCGCCTATGAAATTAATTAACGCTTTTTTCTGCTAAACGACATACGAAAAATCGTGAAAATTACTCGCTATCCCCATAAAAAGCACCAACTGTAAAAATAGAAGGATTATTGATTTCGAAGAAGAGAAGTCTAAAAATTCGAATTCATAAGACCTAGATTAATATATAATATGAAACACAGAAATATTCATAAAAATCTAAAAGAGATGATATATATGTGATATTTTAATTTTTTAAGTTTCTTAAATCATTTTTAACGACACCTCATTTTAATTACTTCTATTTCCATCGTAATAAGCACACTACAACTTTCTTTTCGAGTCACGAGTCTTTTCCGGGAAAATTCCCTTCTCTGGGTACTTAAACTTTTGTGCGCATTCCTATCTGCCCTTCTTCACTCCAACATGTAAACGAATAACAATGTCGCGCTGCTTCGCGCGTTACCTTTTTTAAGTCTGGTCATGGATACCCGTATAATACGATAATTTAACTATTGCAAAGTAACATACTATTGTCTACGATGAAATAAATGAAGATTTAATAACTGTTGTCTTTTCCTTAACCAAATGGATTACTTCACCTTTAAAACCTGATCTTTCATATATATATATATATATATATATACTTTCTCGTTTCTAATCTTGAAGGAATTTGGGGATTTATCCCCCCCTATTTTTCCGTTTTTCCAACAATTGGTTTTCGCGGAGGGTTGGCGCTAAAAAATCCAGATTTAATGAGGCACATATCAGTTTCCAAGCCTGATAGGCATTTGATTGTGGGAATTCTAACTGTAGGTTGTCTTTTTTTCATAGTGTAATAGTCTTTAATCAAATTATCTTTTATATTTCATCTCTATGATTATTGATAAGGTAAATTGATTTTAATTTTCATTTTTAGATTAATACTTGTATATATTAAAAATATAACACAGGTTTTGATTAATTGAAATATTTAACTATATATCTGTATATACAATAAGAGAAGTGTTCGTGTAAAAGCGAGCTCGTCAGAAGGAGTGTTTTATTGTATATCTGTAGACGGAAAACGAGAAAAAATATTGAAAGAATATGATGGTATATTGCTCATCGGGGGAAAATATGTCATTGATATTCAACATATATCTAGTTTTTGTATATTATTAATTTGTGAAAAAAAAATCGTAATTTTAAAAATTCTTCTTCCTACGCGTTATTAGAAATGGACAAAAACGTAAAATGCGTAAAGTGGAGAAAGCTTATTTCTGCATTCGCGCAAAAGTTACGTCAGCAAGAAAAAGCAATATAACAATGTAAACAAAAAAGACATAAACAAAAAACAAAGACAAGAAACAATACAAATAAAATAAATAGAACGAATTATATTGGCAAGCCACCCGTCAGGGGGAGAGGTTTTCCAATGGCACTCAACAAAGCTTTTCTCTGCGTAACGACTGACGAAGAAGTGTTAAAATAAGCCTTTATCTCCCCCTTAAAGAAAAACACCAACTATTAATAATTATGTATATATAAATCTAAAACTTGTATTCTTGAATACGAAAGATAATGTATTTGAAACGTATTGATTCACAAACTGATGAAGAATTTTAAAAACCATATTTCATGTGTTTAAAATAATTACTTCTTAATTCTAAATACTTTTTTTGCGCAAAATTCCTGTACCATGGCCATATCAGGCTCTTGAAACATAAACTCCATAACTTCACCTTCTTTAACAAAATGCAGACTGGGTAATAATAAGTTAATTTGTGTAAAAGAATATTGCTGCGCAAAGGTAAATAGATTTTTGCTACGACATTATCTACAAAATAAATAACAATATTAAATGTCCAAAACTTTCATGAAGAATATTCAATTCTGTGTTACTTCATTAATAGCTCTGCTCAAAATAGTAATGATATTAATTCGAATTTGTATAATAATCGAATTTCAAACTTTGGAATAATAAGTGGAAGTTTTTAATGACATATAGAATGATATGCAAGGTCACTCTTAGAATTTAAAAAAAAATTACTAATGCATGTTTTATAATCTAAAACAACTCTTAGTGTCAAAATCGAAAACGGTAACTGTTACATAAAGAAATTAACTTCCATATTTTACATTATTGCAGGAATCACAAATCAACCATTCGGCTTAATGGTCCATTCGCAATTCATCTGCAAATCTTCAACCATTCGGTTTAATTTAGCATTTTTTGGCTCAAAACTATAGCATCTTGAAGAATTTAAAACTATACCCTGCAAAGAATTTACAAAAATTGTCTAGCTGTTTTTATTTTCAGCACAATGTCTCGTTAATTTTTTTCTAATATTTTTCTCTTTCGATTTTCTCCCTCCACGTAAAGTTAAGTAAAACTGAAAAAAAAGTGAAATTCATTCACTCGAATCACTCAATACCACATATGCTAATCGTAAGTTCTGTGTAAATTATGTTCTTTTAATATTCATACGTCCTTAATCATTTCTTCTTAATCCAACATTTTTCTTCGTAGATACTTGAACAAGACTTAGTTTAAACTTTTAAACATTTTCTATTTAGTCTCTTGCTTTTCTTGTAAAATATTAGAATATATTAAAGTTTCAGTAAATAAATAAATATTTCATATGTACAATGAGAAATAAATGGCTTTTTTTATTTATTGCTTCAAGCTGATTATTTGATTTTCATTTTGATTACCATTTTATACAGTTTTGCATGTAACTTATTCTTCTAAAAATTCCAACAAATCAACAATTATTTGAAAAATGAATACTTTATACTGTAAAAAGTATTTATGTGGAAATCATTCACTACGAATTACTCAATTCTTCTTAAAATGCGTTTTTCATATCCTTTTTATGTTTTATAAACCACTGCTTTGGATGGTTTCTCCAAAAGTATAAATTACTTATTAAATCGTCAGCTTTATCATCTATTATGAAAACGTAAAATTTTTTGAAGAAAGATTGAGAAAATGGTTATTGTCGAACTTTATTTTTAAAAATATTCAGAGTAGAAATCTTCAAAGCAAAATAATATCCATTCTTCGTTCAATTGTGTTTAAAACAAAATTAAATAACGATGCTGTGATAAAAAATTTAATTTTGTGTGAAAGTATAATTTTGTGTTAAGTGTGCATAAAATGTTTAATTTTACTATCTGTCTTATCGAGTTTTTGTTTACGCAAAACGCAATAAAATACAAATCGCAAATATTTTTCATGGAAATTTTTATCAATATTTTTTATCAATATTTTTGCTTAACGTATTGTTTTCCGAAGTTCTCGCTCTATAAGTTTTTTTATTCATTTTATCACATACTTTATTACGAGATATAAAATTTTACAACTCTAGAAATAGAACAAAAAAGAGCATCAGAGAATGTCTTCTATTAAATATTATTCTAAGAATCCTTCAAAGGATTTGAATGCCCATTTTTTCACTCAATATTTGTGATATCATATTAATATATTAAATTAGCGCTTAAAATAAAGATTGTTTTCCGAAATAAAAACTGCCAGTTAAGTTAGCTTATGTATCACACAATCAGATCTTTTTCTATCAGGCCTATTCAGTCATTTATTCTTTGATGATTAATAAGCAGAAGAATTTTTCTAATTATTATAAAACAACGCTGGAAAGAGGGAATGCTTATAAAATCTGAATTAAAGGAAAGAAATCAAAAGAAATGGACAAAGATCGAAAATGTGAAATACCGAAAGCCATTATTTTTAGAGAAACAGAAACGAAAAGACAAAAAAATGTGCTGATAGTGATAAAAATGCTGCGAATTCTTTTAACTCAGGGGAAAAGAGTTTTATATCATAGGGATATTTTTCATTTAGTCCTGAAAATAAAATCTAAACCTAAAGAAAAATCCCCTTTAAAACCCTATTCTGAATCTAAAAAAAAAGAACGCCCTGGAGGAGTAGGATCAACGACTACTGGGATTCGTTAAATCCCCTATTTTACATATGAATTCAGGTTTTGGAAGAAGTATATAGGTAACAATAAGAGGCCATAACCACTATTAATCCATTTATTTCTTGATATTGTATCCGTTGTTTAATACCTTCCTGCAATAATGAGTGTACTTATATAGCATAAATGTTGTATAAATATTCTTTGCATTATACATGTACAAATATCATTGAAATGTGTCAGTTACTCTGAAGAAAATCTATCAAAAGTAAAAATACTTTGAAGTTTGTGCGCCAGTACATATACGAAAAGTGATCAAAAAGTATCGGGTTTGGGGCCCTACCCTCAAAGCTAAAACAGGCTAACTGAAAACAACTGGAAGGTATTGACATTGACCACCCCCTCCCCAAAAAAAGCATGCCCTGAAAGTTACAAAGTCGATGATTTTCACAAAAACCTTGAATTTATTGAAGTCTTCTCTTTTATATCTTCACGGGCAAACATTGAGTTGTTTGGAACGCTTGTTGAAAATGTTGGAAACGCTGGAACAACTCAAACCCTTGTGCAGCCCATAAAACATCCCCCACAAACTTTCTTAGACTTTGCCCAAGTTTCATTACAGGTAACACAAAACTTTTAACTAAATTTGATGCAAATATTTTGCTCAAATTTCTCTGTCGCAAAAAATGCAGGGACAACATCGCACACATATTTTTCAAAGCTTAAATGTAGGGAATGGTAGAAGATACGATTTTCTATCTTTCAGAGCATTTGTTGGGGAGTTCAAGATCATTATCTGCCAAGCTTCTTCACTCTGCGTGTTTTAGCTTTGAGGGTAGAGTGTTTGCACCGATACTTTTTGTTCACCGCTCTCTCAGTCGACCAACAAGTAAAGCTGATTCCTCTAGTGCTGTTCGCTGCTCAGCACTCAATGATGAGTGACTTTATTTAATTTATTTTCTTAGATTCTTCTCCCAAAATATATTTCTCTTAGTTTTATAATATTTATATATTTTTCCACCATTTCTTTTCCAAATTCAACTGAAGAAAACATCTCGCGCTTCAGTTACATATTTTATTTTCACTTCTTAAAATTTTAGTATAAATTAATGATTCAGATAAGGGTGAATATGTACTCTTAAAGAAAAAGAACTCTATTGATTTTTTTAATCTTTCAAATTCTGCAAAACTCTGTGCCTTTTTCTTTAGTAATTTTTTCTTGCTATCCCGTAATACGAAGTAATACAATGACGCAGCAAAACTCCCCAAAACTGCTCTCACTGAAACAATATGTTAATAAATCTAGCAGAAAAATGTAATTTATTATTTGGAAAGTGGTACTTTAATTTTTTTCCTTCAATATTTTTATCTATAAAATTTTAAAAAAATCTATGATACATTTTCGTTTCAAGCGCTGTCATTTAATGCATTAGAGATATTCGAAATTAGCTTTCACTTTTTGGTCTGGAAATTGAATAATGATAACCAGCTTTCTCTTTTATAAAAATTAAACATTTTGGAACAATCAGTAGTCAAGGGAATATGTTTTTTAAAGTTAATTTATTGTACATTAATACTTGAAAAATAATAACCTCTACTACAATAACTTTCTAAGTTACTTAAAAGGATAAGACAAACTCAAAAATTATGTCTGCCTAGTGTATTAAAAACGAATTAGGATTTCGGTAGACTAAACTAAGAACTTAAGTCTTTTATTTCCTTCCACAGAATTCCACCTAAAGAATAACCTTGAATCTGGTGTGCGACGCTAAAAAAGGTAATATCTTACAGACAGAAAAAGCAAATATGCTTAAAAGAATTATAAATTTTTACTTTCTGGTATATGAAGCATACAATAAGAATATATCGTAATCGTCGAAAAATTCTACCTCAATATTTTGTTGAATCTACACAAGATCGAAAAACACATTTTTGAAATTTTCTCTGTGTGTATGTCTTTGAAGACGCTAACTCAAAAACGGATTGAGCTAGAGAGATGAAATCAATATGCGGTTTTAACATTAAATTTTTGGATTTCTATCAAGTTTTGGACAAAATTCTTATATGGGAAATCCGTCTATCTGTCCGAGTGTATGCGAGCACGCTATCTCAAAAACGCAAAAAGCTAAAAAGATTAAACTTGTAAATAGTTTTATTATAGTAATTGTAGATGTGTATCGAATTCTGGACCAAATCCGTCAACAGGGTTACTGTCTGTCGGTCTTTGAATTAGCGTCTTTATGGACGCGATAACTTAAAGAAGCAATTACTCAGCTAAATGAAATATGCCATGCAGTCCTGTGACAAAAATTGTGGGTCTGTATCCAATTTTAGACCTAGTCGGTTGATAGAAAGGAGTCTAAAATGTGTAGTCTCTTTTCTTAGTTATATGTACTACAGAACACAATCGCACATTATTTTTTCACTTACGCGAGTGTCTTTTAGGAGGATTACTCCCGCTTGCGGGCTTTGTCGGTTCCCTCCCCATCCTCTGCGGTATGTTTCATAATGCAGATTCATATAAGGAGAATCGAAAAGAATACATACAACACTTATATAGACCCCAAATATGGCCAAATTTGTTACTCTTCGTTTGGTAACAGCTCACAAGTTAGTATTGTTAAGATGTTTGTATCGGCGTAAAGTCTGAGAAATTTTTCTCGAGTTAGATATTTTGAACAAAATCAGTTTAAGTTGGTCAGTTTCGATTATAAATCGAAATCGCCGAAAAAAAGAAATTAAGGCAAATGAACTGTTGAAGAATCATTTATAAGAAGATCCTGTTGGAATAAGTGAAATAGCGTTTTTGTGCACAGAGTAAAGTTTCTGAACTACAGGATCATAGTTGTGGGACTATGACAGGAGTGCGTATTTTGTTTGCCTAGCTCATTTCTAGAAAAAAGGAAATAATTTCAAGTGGAAAATATACGAATGTTTCCACGATAAAAAAAATTTCAATAGTTAATGTGCTCATTACTTCCTAGAAGAAGCGCATTACTGTATGGCGAGCGAGTGAAGCAAACTGGGATCATATAGTAATACCAAAAGAATCACAACATGATTCTTAGGAGTTGACGAGCGGAGCGAGAAGGGAGAGTAATTCCCAAGCATAGGAGAAAGTCGAGGGGGGCACACTCTGACTGGTTTCTTTATTGTTGACGCTGACTATAGAAGTAGGAGTTTCGAAATAGTTTGGTTTCTTATCTATTTTAGTTTTATTTGGACTTTTATAGTGTTTGTATAAAGGTGATTTTTCCCAATTAAATGAATAGGGGAGATTTTTCATTAATATGATGTAAAGTTCAGATTGATTGGTCTTTACAGGCTTAGTTAATTAAAGTTTGAATTTTTGTAGTGTTTGAAAAAAGGTGAATTTTCCCAATTAAGTGAACGGGGGAGATTTTTCTTTAATTTACTGTAAAGTTCAGAATGATTGGTCAAAATAGGCTTAGTTTATTAAAGTTCCAGTATTGAAGCTATACTGGGGATATTTTGCGACGGTCTCGCCATTTCGCAGTTATATGATACCTAGAATGACTTTTGAGTTAGTTTTCCCTCCTCAGGTGTTTCCATGTGGAAGATGTTTGACTCCGACGGATTTAAACTGCGCTAGACTCGTGTACAAGGCGAATCTTTTATGGATTCTGGTCTTAAATCTATGACCTTCCAGTCCCGAAAGCGATAGTATGCCTCTACTTCATTGTAGCTTTACGAAAAAACAGGATAAGTTTAACTGAAAGTATCATACTTAAGAGCTTGATCCGTGACATTTAAGCGAATAAATCTGCAACTATCACACAATGGCTTCAATAAAACTTTCTTATTCTACGTTTCAGAGATGGTGGTTTAAATATTACCTTTATAAGAATTTTTTCTTAGCCATGTGATGAGTATTTACATCCATTGTTTTAAATAAATGTTTCAATTTTTAAACTAGTCTGCAATATTGACCGCGCTAACCAACAATACTAAAATTTTTTAAAAATTCTCCTAAATCGAACAGAACAAGCCATACAAAGGGAGAAATTTTTCTTTCCCTAACTATTCTTTCCATTTGACCTTAAATATATATTTTCTTTTATTTTTCTTAAAACTTCTCCTTGAAGTAGACGAGGCGTCTATTCAGAAACGATGCTTTAAGGAATTGTGATTCGAAGCATTGTCTCTGGAGAAGAGAAGTCTCTCGAGTTATTTTTATCCACATTTTGAACCTGCAGAGACGTCTTTCAGCTGCAAAATAGGAGGAAAAGTTATTTTAAGACACCCTCAATGTAACTTAAAGAATATTTTTTTCCAAACTTGTTTGATCGATGTTTCTTCTTCTGCACAATGGAACTCTCTGATTGTAACTCTCTAACTAATAATAATCATTTACCGTGTCTAAAATGAAATATATTCTAGAAAAGTTTTGTTATATTGTCACGAATTTCAAAGAAGTACAGAATATGATTTAACATTAAAGTAAATTTATTGGTTTGAACATATAACACAAGAGAACTAAGAACTTGCCCACAAATTGTCGGGATCAGCATTTATACACTCAGAGAACATTTCAAAATCGTCCCGCTAAAACTTTTAGAATGCTCTAAAATTTCCTAGAATATAACTAAAAAAATATTAAAAAAATAATTTTGAATTAAGATACCAGTCATTGGATTAAACTACCATGGGCGGGATTCGAATCACGTGACAAACAAAATTACATTCCAATGCTTTACCAAAGGAGATATGGTGATGGCTTGCTAGACTTCTTTGTGCAATACACTTGCGAGTTGAAATATTTTAAATGCTAAACAATTTACTGTTGAATAAATATTATTTTTTTAAGGTTTCAAGTAATGAATTTAATTTATTGTAATGTTACCCAAGCTTCCTTTTTATTTTGTAAAAAAAACTTTCATGATTAAAAGAATTTAAAAAGACTTCATGAAATGAATAAAATAACTCTGCGAATTTCTATTATTATTATTATTATAAATTATTTATTATTCTAATTATTATTTCAATGAATGATTGACATCCAGAGTAAAAAATCAAACAAATGTTGCGTAAGAATAAAATCCAGTAAGTCATTGAAAACAGAAGAGAATAAAAGTAAATGTTGCAAAAGATATAAATGTTTGTAAATGATTAGCATGGTCTTTTTATTAATCATAAATAGGATGTATTCAGATATTTATATGTAAATTCCCATAAGCCTTAAATTCATTTTTATGAGTATTTACTTGCGAGACAAAAATTAACTTCAATGCCTATTTAATCTCATCAAACGATTAAAATACCCCTATTTTGCACCATATGTTTAATCTCCACGATTTTCCTACGATATTTTGAATGCCACACACATTCATTTGTATATTGTATGAATATTATAGAGCATCTTGAGCTGTTAGAGACCGTTGAGTGACGAATTGTTTTTGAATTTTTCGGTCTTTTATTTGTTGCAGATTATGATCAGAAATAATTTTAGTTAGCATTTCACAAAAAAATGAAAAACACAGTGACAACATAAAGCGAATTCGATAATATAACACAGACAAAGATTAAGTTATTCGTTAATTCGCAACATAAGGGTCAAAACATATGTATTGTTTTACGAAAAGTGAAGGGAAGTCAAAAATGAAAGGAAAAAGTATCTACTAAACTGCGAAGTTTCCAGTTGCCAATGGTTACCAATCCGCCGTATCCGCTAATCTGCTGAACTACAGTACAGAACTTAGCTCTAAAATCCTGCGTTTCGCATTATTCTATTGAGTTCGTATGATGTGGAAGAAGAAAAAGAACTCTCCTTCATGAAAGATTGTATTCAAAAGCAATTAAAGTATACAGTACCTAGTATTTCTATCACATCAAATATTGCGGAAACATTAGCAGATCAAACCATAAAGTGGTAATCCGTGCAATGATGGATTAATCATGTAAAAACAAACAACAGGCTGTCTTGCCGACATTCCTCATTCATATTTCTAGTTTTCTGGAACATCTTTGTAAACAAGATAATATAAATAGAATGACCTAATGGCATTTATTTTCAAGCACTTGGAAAAGATTTCGAATTTGTCATCAGTCGCAGGACTTGCCAGAAGATAGATAGAAAAAAAGACAATTATTGCATTTGAAATTTAAGAAACATAGAGATAAAAATAAACTGAACATCTCAATATAAAATTTAATATATTGCTAATAAATCGGTTAGTATGTAAACTATCTCACGTTCATGTTGTTCAACCAAAAAAAGAGCAATGTCCCTCACATATCTGAGAGTCACTTTGGGTGAGAAATCAAACTAATAATTTGATATACAAAAGCAAGATGCTAAGGTTGTCAAGCATAACAGCGACTTTGTTGCATTTTATAAAAATATGATCAACGAAAGTAATACAAAAGATATATCTTATCTTAAATTTTTTTTTATTAATTTCTTTACAGAAAATAGGACATTTGTGCAGCATAATTTTCAAAAAATTACCCTCATTGAAACAATAATTTATTAAATCTGACAATACAAGAAACGTCATGCATTGCTTTCGATGTAGATTTCTTATCTTTCAAAATTTTCTTCTATGGGATTTGTTATGCAAAGATAAACTTTCCTCCAGCATTTTAACATTTTGTACGTTCAAAAGCATTTGGAATAAATCTTCACTCAGGTCAGGAAAATGATAATGGTCTTTATCTCAATTCAGTGTCTCAAAATTTAAACATATCGGAATACAATCAGTGCACAAGGAGGTCCATTAAAGTTAAGACAGTGTAAATTCGAAACTAGAAGATTGCGTCTTTCTGTTCTATTAAGAACGAATTAGGATTTCTGTGGACTTGGAAATAAAGTCGTCTCCTGCCACAAAGTCTTATCTGAAACGTACCATTAGGAAAGAGAGTATTCTTGAAGCAAGTAGATAAAACATTTAAAAAAAGTTGCGGTGTTTAAGATAACAACACAAATCTACTTAAAACGTGATAATCAGTGTACAGACTTCAATTCTTTTCATGCCATTGACTCTGAATAGATCAGTAGGAATCTCAAACTAATTCAATTTCATATCATTTTCGTTCTGTTTAGTGACTAGAAAAAAATTCTCATCTAATGTCATGTAAAAATTAGTCAAAAACGGTTGATACCAACAAAATTATCTTCACTTAGAACGCCATGTTTAGAAGCTTGATGGAAAATCTTGAAAGAGTACTTCTGCGAGAAATAAATACTGTTTTTCTTAATAAATTCTTGTTCTAGTTATTCTTCTTTGAAATTAGAAAAGGGTATGGTGGCAAGTAAAAATAAATGCTTTATTTCAGAATTTTTTTAGAAATGTAGATCCTTAAAACAGCTTGCTGTTGTATCAGACAACACTGAAAAAATTATACTGTTTTAAAACAAAGGCATCGTAACCGCTTTCAATCATTTTCATCTTTTTTCCATGTTACTATAATAAATTCGTTGGCCATGGTTTTCATTACTGACCTGTTTTCAATCTTCCAAGTCCTATTTTGCTGATGAAAACAATATTCAAATACTCTCCTTCAGGTTATTGAAGTTAAATGTATTAGAATTTAATTAAATATTAGACAATTCGCATTCCATTCAATTCCAAACAAATAAATCCATGATTGCAACTATCAAACTGAATAACGGTATTATACTTTAAATTAAGCAAATCCATGGAAATGATGTCCCAGGGGGTAATAAGTTTCTGTCACTTTTAGGAAAAATCTTTCTAACATTGTGAATATGAATCATTTTGACATTATTAAGACGTAATCATTACATAAGATACGAATTCCTGTATGTGGTTGACATAATTTTTAAAAGTCGTAAATAAGAGATATTCAAGCGTTTGCTATACGGATTGACCCCCCTCCACCCAATTAAATCCATTTTTATAAAAATTTATTTATTAGTGAAAAGATAATTGCAGTATTTGCTTACTCTCATCATATGGTACGGCTGAGTGACAAATTTTTCCTGAGTATTTCCTTTTTACACACTTCGATTGTACTTGTTTTCCTTCATGTTGGTATAGAAGGGAATTTGTAATCGATTTTCACTTATTTTATGTTTAGCTAGAGTTTTGATTTTTTTTACACATCCGTTTTCTCGATGACAGTCCACTAATTTAATATATTCAAAATTTAATTATAAGTTAATCGATTAATATAATTGAATTTTAAATAAGCATGAATGGTACCAACTGGTATTAAATTATGAAATAAAAATTAAAAACTAAAATGTAGCAAATGATTAATTTTAAAAATATATACAGCAGTATTAAAAGTGTATTTTTAATACTTGTTTTTATTCAACCTATTTACTTTTACTTTTTGACATAAAAGTTCGCATAAAATTGAGATTACTAACAATATCTAGCGTACAACTTGCCAACTAAAAAACTTTTGCAGGACTGGACATCAAAGGGAGAGAAATTCTTCTTTTCCTACCAGTTCTTTTCCATGTGATATCTAATGTCTTTTCTTTTACCCTAAGAACTGCCCTATTTTCGCGGAACAGAGGAAACGTCTGTTCGGAATCGTCTGCAAGGAATAGAATTCGAAACATTGTTCCTTCCGAGACATTTTTATCCGATCCTTCAAACTGTGCAGAAGTTGTTTTTCCTTTTTGAGAAAGAAAAGGAGAAAAAACTGCTGATAGAGAGAGAGAGAGTCTCTCAGTGTAGTATTGAAAATATTTTTCCTTCTTTTATCTATGCCTCATGCATTGAGTAATGAAAAATAGTTTACTGGTTGTAATGCTTTACTAAACTCAACATAAGTTTTTAAAATCGAATAGTGTATTTTTTTAAAAATGATATGTTATTTATAAAATCTTAAGCAGTTAACTCATTGCGGTTGAATGAGTTTTAACAGTTAGCAGTTTCCATGCGTCTACTCAGTTTATTTGTAATATATTTCAATTTTCTTTTATTTGCTAGTTTTTGAGGAAACAGCTTGGTTATTGAAAGAATTTAAAAACTGCCCTGAAACAAATGCAAATATTTCTGAATTGCACATGAGCATTTGAAGAATTCATATCAAATAAAATAGCAATGTTTATCGATTTCATATTTTTAATAATATATTTAATGTCCTATTAAGAAAATGGGGAAAAGTATATGTACTTTTTTTCTAACATCCAGTACTCGTCTATTACATCAGTACGTATTTGACTATTTACAAGTACGTATTATCGTCTATACAAATACATAGTCTGTGCAGCCGAAAGAAATGGAAAACTGAATTTGAATTAGAATCGAAATTACTAAGAACAAAGGGAATGAAAACAAATAGATTTTAAAGTCCATTGAGAAATTTTAGGCATATAAGGATGCAGTAAGATATCTGATAATAATTTTTATGAAAGGAAGATAGTTTGCATGTTGTTGTGATATTAGACAGTATTAGACAACACCTTTCAATATTTTAAGATATTAATTCGTAGAATTAGCTGTAAAATTCAGATTTTTTTATTAAAAATGATGCTACGAAAGCTTGAATTGAAAACATATGAGCGTATGTCAATGAATTAGACTATTGAGGCAATGCAAGAGATGAATAAATTATATTCAAAGTGGAAAACTAGTGATTGAGATTACATTTTCCCCCAATACTATACCTGAATGCACGAATATCACCAACCTAAATAACGATGAGAGTCAAAATAACCTACTAAAAATACAACCCAAGTATTATAGCAATTCTAAAAAAGTTAAAAATACAAGAATATCTTTAAAATTGAAGAATTAAATGTAATTTAAAATGTCCTTGAAAGAAAAGCAACTGAAAAAAATTTCTTAAAGTTTTGAACATATTTGTTGAACGAAATAACAAAGGCAGTATTCTGTTGATCAAGTGTTTTTCATTTTGCAAAAATGTACCCGAGTTGCTGATGCATGTAACGGAATACTTGATAATTCCTTCCTGTTTATGAGGATGGATATTTTGAATAGAGAATTTTTTAATATTTGAAAGAGAGGATTAATCATGCATTTTTATCTAGATAAAATTTATATGCAGGACTAAAGAAGAAATACAACAGATTCGAAATAAAAAAAATGGCATAGACATTATTCAGATGTTTATCTGTCAAAGGTAATAAAAAATAATATAGGTAATGTGTCAATTTGTGTTAAAATGATACTCACCTTGAGGTACGCTGTTATTTTTAAATGGCCTTGCTTCTAGATATCAAGAGTTTTCTAGAATACAACAGATGTACAAGAATTTTAAATCGATTTCCATTATTTTTAGAAACATTTTTAAAACTCTAATAATCAATAAATAATTAAGGTTCTTTGAAAAAAAATCACTAAAAATGGCAGGCAAAATTTCAAGGATATTTAAGCTCCAATGCTTTCACCCATAATGTATCTGACGCTTAAAAGAGAAACAATACGAAGCATAAAAAATAATTTTCCAGAATAAGAAAAAATGTATATTTTAAATCCAGTTAAAAATTTTGTCAATCTTGCGATCAAGATAGGAAAAGTTTCATTGCGAAAGATAAGAATTATATCGATCCCAAGTGGAAGAAAAATACTTTTAAATGTACAGTGAGGGAGTCTTTCAATAACTTTCTTCTCTTCTTTTTTTCTAAGAAAAAAAAAACAACTTTTCTTCAGCTTCAAAGAGAGGATAAAAATGTCTCGAGAGGGACAATGCTTCGGAATTCGATTCCTTCAAGCAACGTTTTCGCAGAAACGTTGCGTCTGCTTTGAGAACAGAAGAAAGTAGCAAAAAGAAAGTCTTTTATACTTTTCAGTTGGAAGTGGGAAAAAATACTCTCTCTTAACCCTCTGTATCATGCGACTAAGTTCAGTATTTTTATTTCAGTTGACAGGAAGTTCTAAAATATATTTAGTAGTAGGGTTAAAGCGTTGTTTTATCTTAAATAAGTAAATAAATTGAAGTTTCCCTCAGAAACTTTAAAAAAAAGGAACTTGTGTGACCAACATTTCATTACTAACGTCTTGCGTGGATAAAAAAATTTAGGGTATAATTGAACCGTTTGATTTTAAAAGGGGACTTCTGCAGACTCGACCGAAATCACTTTTTTGCGTTTTTGATTTGATGAAGGTAGTTGCATCTTTTGGAGTAAAACCTGAAATTCTGCCATTCACAGTTATGTTGTAGTAAAGCATCAAAGTTTCCGTATGATGTTAGAACGGGACTTCTGCGCAGAAGACTCATTTGAACATCAATTTTGCTTCTCATCGCGAAATGACCAGTACACATATTACAAGAAAAATGCTTGACCGATTACTTTTATGGAGGAACATGGCAACAGAACAAAAATTAACTTTTGAAATTTCTGAAAATTAATTAATCCGTTTCATCATTGAAACTCCCGACGACTCCCCGCTCTAACTCCAGCAAAATACAGAAAAAATTTTAAATTACCCATTGACCCTATGACAACCACGAGAATGATTGTGAATAGCAAAATTAATGATACCTGAAAAACTATAAAATACATTAAAGACCACCATCCGTTTTGACAAGAGATCCAAACCTACCCACGAGGGTCTTCAATTGATCCTCAAGAGGACAAAAATTCGTTTAAATCATTTTTTATAAATATTTATTTGCTTAGAAACAAATAAATTTCATGATTTAATTTAGTTTAAATTTAAATTTATTTACAAATAAACAATTTTTTAATTTTATTTTAGTCTAATTGATATTTCTGCCTTCATAATTGTTTCTCCCTGATTTTTTTAAAATCTGCATTTTACTTAAACACCAGTACTTTTAAAATTTAAATTTATTTGCAAATAAATAAACTTTTAATTTTATTTGAGTTTCACTGATATTCCAGGTTTTAGAATCATTTTCCTTGGTTTTTTTTTTATTTTTTTTTTTTTGCTTTAAAGCTGAATTTAACTTAAAAACGAATAACTTCAAAATATATTTATTCTTTTAAATTTAAAATTTATTTTATTTGCAAATAAATTAATTTTGAATCATACTTGAGTTTCCTTGATATTCCTGGCTTCTAATTATTTTTACCTGAATTTTTTTTCTTTTAAATCTGTATCTTACTTAAAAACGAATAACTTTAAAATTCTATTATAGTTGAGTCTTCAAATTAAAATTTACTCACAAATAAATAAATTTTGAATTTTAGTTAAGTTTCATTGATATTCCTGGCTTTATAATAATTTATTCCCTGAAATTCTGAAACGTTTATTTGATGTTAAAAGGGGACTTCTTCAAAATTTTAATTTGAATTTTTGCAAAAGCTAATAATTGCTAATTTTTTTTTGGTTGTCATTAATTCATTTTCTACTGTTAAACACATTAGAGGTATCTTGGACTTGAATTTCGATGTTGTCAATAGCGCATTCGTTTTTTTTACTCCTCTTGTAAAATTTAAAAAATATATATGAGAAGTCCCCTTTTAAAATCAATCGATTCAATTGATTGTTATTCTTCACGTTTTATCTAAAATAATACATTTTTAGGGAAGACGTGATTCTGTACAATAATACCGATTCCTTTCTTGTTGATTATAGTAAGTAGTAGGTTCCATTTTAAGTTATTGTGTATACAGGGTTGTCCCAGAACTCCACGTACAATCTTAGAGGGGAGAAAGAAAACATTGTTAGGAATCATAATCTCATAGGAAAGTATGGTCGGAAATAGACAGTTGGGCGGTGTATGAACCTTCAAGGTCGGCAAGTGCGGCTTCCTCATTGTACACTTCAACTGATAGCGGTCAACATGAATCGCTTCAAGAACACAGAGTTAGCCGATAATTATTTCGCATATGGCCTTGCTAACGGAAATGTACACGTTGTTGTATGATTGCATAGGGAAAGATTTTCAACAAGGCCCGTATCAAATCACCAAATGTTTCCTCATATGCATTAGACTATGTACGAACATGAATCTTTCACAGTACCGATACAGGATGCCAGTTATTTGGACATTGATGGATTGAGCGTGGTGATCCCGTTACATGCCCCCCAGATCACCTGATTGATTTTCCCTGTTGATTTCCTGTTGATTTTTTTTCGGGGAGCTTGAATACCATTGTGTACGAAACACCAGTAGATTCTGACATGTACCTGGGAGCACGAACCACCATTGCTGCTGCTACGATCCACAAAAAGTCTGGTATCTATGAGAATGTTCGGCGATCCATGCAGCCTACATGCCTTACGTACATGAATGCCAATGGCGGAAATTTTAAACACCTCCTGTGATTCTTGTAGATATTTCTGCACACTTTTTTTGAAGTTAATAAAGCGCTCTACACTGCTTTATGTATTGTGTCCTTACTGTCTCTCTGACACTCTACGATGGTATTTCCGATCATGCTTTCCTGTGTGATTGTCATCCCTAACAATGTTCTCTATCTCCCCTCCAAGTTCGTAAGTGGAGTTCTGAGGCAGCCTGTATGTCACTTATACATGAATCTGCATTTGACATTTACTAATGATTTTTAATTTTTGATAGCTTGTAACTTTGGTGTTCAGAACCAATCCAGATATGTCACACTAAATATAACATTTCTCGCAGTAATCGTAGAAGAGAAAAGCCGTATAGCGCTTAAAAAAGAGTAATATCAATACTTCAACAGCTTAGTCCATTTGTTCATCTCTGCATCGTCGTTCCGTTGTAATATCATAATACACAGGGTGTCCACTTCAATCGAGGTCCAATTACTAATTTTTAAACCATTAGAGATAAGCATACACTTCCAATTAGAAAAATGCTTTAAATGACATAAAAATTTACATTTAATATTTTTGGAGTCAATAAATGTAATGCTGAAAAATTACGAAGCCTAAAGTTTTATTCAATCCTCCAGTCCTATAGTTATATTCAGTAAAATATATTTAACACAATAAAATTTTAAACAAAAAAGTCCCGCTTGTCTGCGACCATAACTGAATGAGTTATGAAGTTTTGAATTTCATTATTTTGGCCAATTCACGGCCGCCACTAACTCAAGTCGCCCGTTGTTTGGCAGATCTTCCTCAAGGCGGTTGTTGTAATAGTCTAAAATTGTATAAGGTAGTGATACTCAAAGCCTAAGAACTATATCAATTTTAGCCGTTGAAACAGTGGCGGCTAGTACATTAGGGCTGCGGAGCTGCAGAACCACCTGAAATTATTTTTTAAACTTGTATTTTTCGTTTTTAATCTTATTTGCTTACTTTTCCACTCTCACAGTTCAATGACTTACGAAAATGTAAAAAAAATAATAAAAAATGAAAAAGGCATAAAAATGAATCCAAAAGAAGAGAGACGCAGGTCTGAGCTGCAAAATAATCGGCCCCCGAAATCCGTTCACTGACCAGAAAATCCAGAGTTAAAAAGCAAATCTTTCTTCCTTTAGCTTAGACGGACTATGGGCCGAAAATCAACACAGCTCTGGCTGGCACGGAGCCAACTGAACGAAAGAAGGATGCTCCTTTTAAGATATTTTTGTTTTTTTCCTCACCCTCACACAACTTGCAATCTCATTGAGTGTTCATGAGTTTTGATTTCGGTCCCTGTTGCGACGACAGATTCAAGCAAATAATACTATTCTAAAACTTTCAATTTTATAGTCTTTCAGTGAAAAGTGTATTTAATGTGTTTTAGCTTAAAAATAAACTTTCTGTATATGAATATGATGATATTCATTTTTGAAAGAGTCTTATCGAATGAACTGGGCAAGGTGGGAAGTGTATATGTGGAGCTCCGATTTTTTTTTTTTTTTTTTTTTTTTGTGGGGGGAAAGACCAAAAAAAATTCACTTTAATTTTTGAGGAATATATCATATGCTGGTTATTAACTTTGTTTTAAAAGCAGGAAATTTCCCATCTGGATTTTGAATTTAGAAATTTGACCTGATAAAGTAGCTTTTAAAATTGTATTCTCTTGATAAATTGCAGCCCTCTTTGTTTCTGAGCTCACAAGCCACCACTGCGTTGAAGGGCAGAAGTTTTTTATTTAAAATGTTGAAGTATAAAAAGCATTTTGCTAAGTATGACTAGTAGGATTGAGGGACTGAAAAAAGTCTTCCGTAAGTATTTCAGAATTACATTTATTGAGTTAAAAAACGATTTAAAACATTGATATTTGGTCACAATTAGAGTGGACACCCTTTTACATCAAGCGCACCACGGAGTTTCTGAAACACAAAATGAAATTTCATTCTCGATCTTTATGTTAAGCAAAGTAGAATCTTTCGATAACACTGATCGAAAGTTTCGATTACCCCGGTTTGATTATGAAAAGTGTTTTTTATGATTTTATCACTTTTCATAATTTTGGATTTTATACTTTGGAAGTCTTAATCAGGAAGCTTGAAATTTGATTTTTTAAATAAGGAAAGGAAATCGACATTAAATTTGAATTTTCACTTCAAAATAGCAATTTTTTTAACGAAACCAGAGTAGCAATTTTAATTATCTAGCTTCCAGAGGATGGCAATTAACCCTATTCATGAGGCAAAAAATAATTTGTTGTTAGACTTATACATGACAATAACCATCTTTTGAAATCTGGTAAGAAAGACAAACATTCTCAGCTTTTTCAATTTTTTTAAACTTCTCATTATTATTCTATTTGCTTGTTATTTTTCGTTTATAATATTAGACACTAATACATTTTAACGTATCATGTGTTTCTTGTGTTGTGCATTGTTTTTATGTTTGCTTTTATATTTTTTCATCTTTGCTATGTATTGTTATTTTCTGTTCATTAGTAATTTTATTTAATTGTGCTTATTTATTACTCTCATATGTATTTGTATTACATTTCAATTCTTTTCACCCCTTCAACATCCAATCCATGCCCATCCAATTAATAAATGATCTGAAATTTTTTAGGCGCAGGAATATTCAGTGTTGTTTAGGTTGTGATTATTTAGCATATTTCTTCTATATCATCATATAAACGCACCTTGTTTAATAATTGCTCTATTTTTCACAGAGCATCTCATATTATTTTGAGCTTTTATCCAATTCTACCACTATGTCTTTTTGAAAAAACAAATAAAAATTTTCCTCTTTTGGAATGCGTTACTGTTTTATTGGTTTTATAACATTCAAATTAACCATTTATGGTTGGCAGATTTCGCTGATGAGAGTACCAGCAGTTCGGAGCAGATTTAGCTTTTCGAATTTACTTTTCCCTATGGGAATTAAAGTCAATATATGGATATTAAAACACACAGAATTTTTTGAAACTCATTTGTTGTGTTTAATAGTACTTATAATGCATAAAAACATATATTTTCAATTTCTGTAATTTTCCAAAGTTTGATATTTTGCAAAAAAGGCCCTATTAGACTCTTCGAAGAGACCGATAAACATTGATTTCTGTAAGTTGATCCAAACATTTGAATGGCGGCATCGGAGGGATATTTTTCTTTCGTTATCGCTAGCCTTTGTCGCCGTGCTGTGCGCCAGGCAATCATGAATAACATCATACCACCAAGCTGGTGGCACCGATTTCTACGACGAATTGCGAATGCCGCCAGTGTGGCGGCGTCGACGACAAAGGGTTAAAGTGTTAAATTGCATTTTCGTATAAAACCCAACTTTGAAACGCGTTAGTATAAAGTCAAGATTCACAAAAACCATTTAATAGGATAATCTGCAAATAAAGTGCAGGAAGTTTCATCTATTTTTCATATAAACACAGCCCCCCTGTTATAGCCTTCCCCTTAAGTGTACATTCTTTTGCGTATTTAATTTCAAAAATGTTCAATAAATGGTATCGTTATGGTATCACAAAAATGTTTCTCAGAAGTAAAGTCCTTATGCATGGTCATAATAGACGAATTTATTAGGATTTTATAGATTAGATGTAAAAAATGTTTTTTAGGTGAATATATATATATATATATGAAATGTCTTCGCTATTGTAGTCGTTGAAAATAAACACAGGCCGAGTTATTAACTAATTTCTTTTTATTATCTATAGGAGAGTGGTGGATACGTGCATCTCCGTTTAAGTTACAAGCGAAAGTGCACAGAAAAATCCCTGTATTCTCTTGGATAAGGGAATAACATATGGACACGTGATCAAAGTGAAGGGAATATTGGGTATTTTTAATAAGTTACGTAGGTGTTTCAGGGAAAAAAGTTTGGTGCCAAAGAGACGCCGTCATGATTTTCTGTTGGCACGTGAAAGCAATTAAGTATTCTTTTAGTAATAAATACGCAAAAATGAGAGATTTAATATACCTCCAGCGCGGGAAAAGAACGAAAAAGGAGTTTTAGAAAAGTGATTTTGGAATACATTAAGATTTTAAAAATATAATATTAGAATTTGGAATAAAACTAAGCGAGATTATTACATATATATATATATTAATTAAGCACGCAAATCAAGAAAAAATTACTATTGTTTCAAAAAGTTTTTAAATATTCATTAATCGTCAGCTAGTGTATTTCTAAGTAATGAATTATTGAAATTAATGAGCAAATTGCAAAAAAATATTGAATGAATACTTACTCTAGTAAACAAAAATTAATTTATTTTAAATAATATTTATTTCAATCCTAAAGGGGGGAAAATTACTCTTAAAGGGAAAAATCTACTATCTTTAATCCAGCGGCGACTATTTTCTCCTAGGTCCTTTAACACCGGTGCTTTTTGGGAGGATGCGACATAAACTGGACTCTCCCAATCTGGGTTGTCATTTACCTCACCCCTTACTATAACCTTCCTCTTAAGGCGCACGGAAATGGACTGTGATGGGGAAAGGTGATTAGATCCTCTGCCGCTTATCTCTTAAGCGATCTCAGATCTCACCTCCCCTCAAAAGAAGCCAACCGCCTCAGACCGGCTTTTGTCAATGTTAAAGCGAAATTTCTAGACCGCCCCAGATCGTCTCACTCGATGTGAGAGGGTTAAACTAACCATTCCATCAATGTAGGAAAGTTCCAGCAGAACAGTTAATAATGGTCAAGCTTCGAAGAACAATAAAACGCTTTTGGAAATGCACTGCGATAATCTTTTCAAAAACTTTTTCTGTGCCTTTTTATCAAAAGAAAGACATCGTCTCTACAGATTCAAAGAAAGGGAAAAAATCTAGAGAAGTATAATGCTTTGGCATTTGATACATTCAAGTAACGTTTTCAAACAGACATTTCGTCTACTTTGAGAAGAGAAGAAATTTCTCAGAAAAAAGATATTTCTGAAGAAATAAAAGAAGCAGACAGGTAAAAAAATAATTCTGTCTATTCACTTTCCATCTCAGAAGATACAGTTCAATATTCTTATTTTAGTGGTCAGGGAGCTAGTTTCAAACCTTTTTAGAACTCGATCTTTATGCCATACTTCATTCCATACAGATACATTAAATAAGACTTTCTCTGAAACATTCTTAAAGAGTAAGTTATCATAAGTTTCTAACATTTTTGCTAGTTATATCAACAAACTCTTATAATCAGAGCATTAAATATTATCATGGTAAAAGTATATTATGGGCTTACAAAAAGTAAAATCTGTGCTGATTCCTTCAACTGCGGGCGAATTTTTACTTTCATTTTTCGAAACTGTTAAATACTTTTAGTCTCTCTTAACGCTTGTGAAGGATTTCAAATACTTTTGAAATGAAGCGAATCGCCAATTATAGGGATTATTGTATTAGCCTTCTCCCCCAGTCTGAAAGATCGAAGTCGATTTCTATACGTTTGACGAAGAATGCTTTAATTCAGAAAAAGATCTAAAATCTAACATTTTAATGTTCCCTTTCTCGGCATCTGGAAATCATTATATTTATTTGCACGGTTAGGGGATGGGTTTTGAAATTTTACTGGTCGGAAAATCTATTATTTTAATGCATCCTACTTTTCCTTAACATGTGAACGGTTTATAATAAACAATATTTGTTAACATGAAATGAATATTGATTTGCATTTTGTAATATTATTTCCATGATAACTGTAAATTAAATATTTATTAATATTTTACCATTTCATTTATATGCTTTGTATATGACTTCTGTAAAACAGAAAGCCCGATGGTTCATATAAACTGCAAGGATACTTTTGTATTTCAAAAAAATGAATGAGAAAATTAAATTCTTGTTATTCAATACAAATAGTTTAGATTATCAAAAGTACTTCAGACATTTTTAAATATTTACTTCTAACATCGAATGAATTATAATATACAAGTATCTTGTGCTTGTACTTCCGCGATCAGTGAGGTTCCGCTGGAGCCTTAAAGTCGTGATGACGTAATTCGTATACTAGTTTTAGAGGTCATCTGAAGGGATAATTACAGGGACGAAAACATGTTTTGCATATGATTTACGTAAACGGAAAATATTATAAGTTCGCTGATTTCATATAAATTGCATGGATGCTTTTGTATTTCAAAAACGTAAATAAGAAAATTAAAGTGTTTTTATTCAATACAAACATATTTGATTATTAAAAGCGCTTCAAACATTTTTAAATATTCACTTCTAGGACCAACTGAAATATAATATACAATATTTAAGTAATGAATATGATTATGTTACAAGAAATAAAATTATTTTAAATTATGCATAAATTCGGAAAATTTTGAATTAAAATTCTCGTGTAATCAACATAATTCATTTCTACTTCTATGCCTTTTTAATCTGAAGTAATGAAATGTACTTTTATTTAGTTTAAACATAATTTCATTGATTTAATTTGTAGAGGAGTTCCATTTTTCCAATAAAGATGCGTATTTCATTTACTTATAATATTTTAAATATTCAGATTTTAGTCATTAAGGAATTTTTTCTAATTTTAATATTACACTGTAGTAAAATATCACTCAGTGACACACCGATTCTCTTTAAAATTGTCATTTATGTTATTTTGCTTTAGAAATTAAATTTCTTTTATTTATCTTATAAATTATTATACATAACTACAAGGAATTTATATCAATATAAGAAAAAATGTTGTTATTTTTACTTTTCCATAAAATGAGTACAGTTTTATTTTATCGACTAATTTCTCTGTAGATATTTATTATTAAGCTCCTTAACCCCCCATCTTTACAATAATTATAATATTAACCAAGCATTTAGTACTTCCTGGTTTAATATTATTAAGATTTTTATTTAAATTCAATAAAGATAACGTTTACTGCTGCTGAGTTGATTCTCAAAAGTATTTTTTTACATAATTTTACTTTTAAAACACAACGCTTTAGAAAATAAATTAATATATCAAAGCCAGCCTTTCATTTCAAATCGACAAATAAGAATAGTGAAGGATAAGAGTTCAAGAAGTTCATGCAAAAAGTCAAATCCGTCGTCAGGTCGTCTTTCAGCTTAAAATGAGTTTTCGAGAACTAAAGTAGAATTCACCGACTATTCTGCAGAAAATGGAATTCAGATAAACTTTTCGTAACTTCATAGCTGTTCCAAAAATATATGAGAAAGTAAGTTGCTTGGATCTGGAAAATTAAACCTCTCTCGAGCAAGTTTTACTACGAACATTAAAATGTTTCGTCCACGCTTTCATAAAACTTTGAAAACAATATGACACAGATTGCTTCTTTTTAATATCCTAGAAAACTAGCAATTCGTTATGAAGGTGACTTTTTATTAGTATACAAACGAAACAACTTTATTCTCACTAAATAATAAAGCAGAAGAAGGAGTTTTTGGGGACATTGTGCAGAAATACTAGGTTCAAACATGAGAATTTTCAGATAAGAAATTCAAGTACTTTTTCGAAAAGAATTACACATATTGTTTTAGGGATGAATGCTGTTCTGTTTTGTTTTGTAGCTTATTTTTATTGTATAAACCTTAAAGTGATAAAACTAACTAATACTAATTAATTTAAATCTTTTTCAACAGTATATATAAAATTTTAAAAAATACAAAATATAATACCCATGACAGAACAGTGAGCCTTCTTTTCTTTATAAAACAAAAAATCACATTTATAGTTTAACTAATTTTTCTCAATTACATGAAAATTGGTTTGCGTACATGAGTACTAGTGCTAAGAACTTCTGCTCAATCTCAACTGCTGCTTAAACCAGAGCATAAAAACACATCGGAAATACCAAGATTGGATATGAAATAAGATAAACAACCTTATAGAAATGCAATTATTGTTAGTGACATGAATTTCGCCAAAATTTAATGACCACAGCAGGGAGACGAATGGCATTGTGAAACAGATTTATTATGAGAGTCTGAGCGGAAGGGTCCATTTTATAGTTGGGTGGTGGAAACTATATTTAGAATTGTAGTGAGCAGAAAGAAATTGAGAAAGAATGAATGGATTTTGATAATCTAAAAGACCTATAAAAAGATTTCTAACCAGTCTTGTGATGTGGTCTTCCACCTTCTCTACTCTCAAGTAAGAGTGTATAACCGAGTTTCTTATGTACAAGGGCGCGTTTGTTATGATGATAAGAACTTTATTTTGAATTATTTGTACATCTTTGAGGTTAGTCTTAGCTGCCAACCTCCAGATGGGAGATGCGTACATCAAAATGGCCCTGATTACTTGTTTATATAAAAGCACTTTGTTTTAGAGAGGTAACTTGGAATATCTACCAATAAGAGGTAGACTCAGATGAATTTTCGTTTTCGCCCAAAACTTCTGTTTGATACATGATATATGTCCTCAAAAAGTGAGCTTGCTGTCCGATTTCACAACAGCATATATAATCTCAGTTTCCTATTCAATGGGATCTTGAAAAGACAAGAGAGTTATAAAGAGAGAGGTGATAATTTACTGTGACCTTTTCTGAATAATATAGCCTTAGTTTCATTTCTGCGTCTCCAGAAATTCTTCAAACTTCTAACTATTCTTCCAGAGTGTTTTAAAAAAATGTTGCAGTGTTATTAGAACAAATTTTTCAGTGCTGTCTTGGCCCAAAGCTGCCTCATCATCGGCATAGTGGCAAGTGTTAATATGCTGACATTGAAGAAAGACATACGTTAGAACTGAATAAAGAAGAGGACTGAGAACACTGCCCTGAGGCGTTCCTGCACTTATTTGTCGGATGTCGGATAGCTCTCCATGGAGTTTGCCCCTGCAGGTTCTCTTGCAAAGATCTTCTTTAATAAAAATTATGTACCTTGGAAATTTAATAAATTTGAAGATGAGGCCAATGTGCCACACCTTATCAAAGGCCTGTTTTATGTCAAAGAAACACCTCCTGTGATAAATTTGAGATTAAATCCTTCGTTCATGACATTCACACTCTCGAATGTTAATTTACAGTAGAATGACTGTCCCTGAATCCAAACTGTTCAGAGAGTAAAACATTATTTTGATGCGAATCATCCAATATTCTTTTGTATAAGAGTTTATCAAAAACTTTTCCTAATTGTATTTAGAAGACATATTGCCTTGTAGTCTTGTGGAAATTTATGATCTTGGCCAGGTTTAAGTATCATAATTATTGAAGCAGTTTTCCATTGAGTGGGGAAGTGGTTCAGAGTTAAATATCAAATTATAAATTTTAAGTAAATAAGTCATTACATTGCGGGGAGATGCAAGAGTTATGATTAATATCATAACTCTTGAGAGCAATATTGGTGATCTTATCTGATCCAGATGCTTTCCTCACACTTAAGTTTTAATTGCTCTAACTAATTCTGTTGGTGTGAAAAATGGTGGGATGTGTTGATGTACCTGTTCATTCATATAGATTTTGATTTCTTCTTCAACTTTTGTAAAGTTCCTCACTCATAAAGGTATAGGATTGGTATTTTCATTTTATTGGACTTAATACAACAACATCATGTACCATACCCTTATAATTCCTTTACTTTATTTCTTGAAATTTATTTCTTTATTCTATTCATTAATATTGTTTTAAATTTTATTCTTTAACTTACGTTTGACACAGATTATATGTGATTTTTGTAAAGATTTATCTTCTGATTTATATATTGATTTCTCTTTAAGATTAAGTGAATTTATTGCATTGATTTAATTTTATTATTGCTTTATGTATGAGAAAGTATCAATGCGATTTGATCAATGCGTATTACTACTGAAATATAATTTTCTCTTTATCTCGAAAACTAAATTCAATCTGACAAAAATAATGCCAGACTCGAAATCAGTCGCACGAACTTAATGTAAAATCACTGTAATATCATTTCAGAAAACATCAGTTTTGAAATGAATTAAAAATCACTGAAATTTAAAATCATTGTAATTAACTTAAAATCACTTAAATTAAAAGCACTGTAATATCATTTCAAAAATCATCAGTTTTCAGCGGTGTTATACTAGGGTCAATAATAACGAAATTTAGATAATTATTATAATATTCAACAACATTTATGATACCGAATACTGAATTAAAGACTAAAAAGTATAAAATTATTTTTTTTAAATCTACTTTTCAGTATGCTAGAGAAGTATATTTCTGAAGACTATTTTTTATCAAATTTCTGCGGTATGTTCTTTATATGCTTTTTTTCCGTTTTACTGTTTCGAACTTACGTTTTGGAATGAATAGGAAAATATATTCATTGAAGCACTATTATTATGCTCTTTAACGATACTTTACCTTTATACTGTTAGTTTCAATAAATTATGCTTCTTGTATTAATCTCTAATTTTATATTTGATTCACATAAACCCAATTATAACGATAAATAAAAGAGAAAAGCATCCCCCAAGTAAAAATGCCTTCCTTCACAAGATAGAATCGTCTATTTAAAAGGTAAAAAAAACACTTTTCAAAATACAGTCGAAAAGACTTTTAGAATTTTTTTGCCCGGCTCTCTACGGAATTCAAAGACAACTTTTCAGCCGCTTCAAAAAGAGGACAAAAATGTCTCTTGGAGGACAATACTTCAGAAATTCGATTCCTTAAAGCAATGGTTTTGAACAGACGTTCCGTCTGCGAAGAAAAGAAGAGAAGATACGTTTTTTCCTCCCTTTTTTTGTCAAATGGAAAGAGCTAGAATGAAAAGAAAGTTATCTCTTCTTCTTCGCCGAACCATCCACTGCGATTTAGTTCAGTATTTTCATTTCAATGGACAAGGAGTTTCATAGATGTTGGTACTCAGAGTTTTATGCGATATTTTATCCTAAATAAGTAAATAAAATGAAGTCACTTAAAGTCTTAACTTTCAAAAATTGTTTTTTATCTGTTTTTATGGCTGAGATTTTGAGGGAAGATATTGAGTGTACGCGAGTTATTACTCGGAAAAAAGTTTTTATAAAACGTAGATGCGTGAAAAAAGTTCTGCGGGTGTAAATGAAATTCCTTATGACTGGTGAAATTGAGATTATTTTATTAAACTGTACTATTTTAAAGAAATGCAATTTTTCTTATTCTAACTAAGTTATTACCGCACTTGAATAATTTTAAGTTACAAACGTATAGATTACTAATATAATAGCCCAGATTTGTCTCTCACTGATCCGGTAACGTCTGACGTCACCAACGATAAAAATATCGCCATAGCACTGCGAGATGTTAAACAGCATTATTTTATTGTTAGAGCACCAAAATGTGAGTAATTTTCAATTTAAAAAGTAATTGCCATTCTAATTTCAAATTTAATAGTTCTAAAATAATGAAATAAAATTTGCTATCGAATGATATAAAATTTATTTCGCTATGATCAATAGTTCCCGAGAAATTTTAAATTATATTAATCATATATTTCAAATTAATTTCCGTTTTTTAATAGAAAGTAGTAAATTACGTCAGTGGTATATAATGCGCGGGATATAGTTTGGAGGCCATGATGCATCTGAATATTTATTGCAATCGTGATGATATAATTTGATAATATTTTTGGCAACGTTTGACAAGCAGAGAAGTGCTTTGTTTTGACTAGAATTTCGAAAAAGAATCCCTTTAAAATTTTAACGTTTGACAAGCTGATTATTTCATGGTTAATGAATCATTATGTACATATTTTGTATATATTTTTTACTATAATTTAATACTTCGCAATCATGAATTAGTTTACTATATTTTTTGGATGAATACCGACGAAGAACCCATCGCAAAAAGACGACGGATGACAAAGGAAAGGAAAGCAAGATGGTTAGCGAGGCAAAACCAGGAATCGCTGGACAGGATTCGTGCAGTAGATGCAGCCGCTTATAGAACACGCAAGCTCAAAATCGCCGAGAAATTCATGCTGGAAAACAACACTTTCACATCGAAAGACAAACTTCAGCTCAATCTCAAACTCGCAGAGAAGTAAATGCAACCGTGGAACCAAACAAGAACATTGTAACGGCACTCGCCTATCAATTACTGGTCTCCATGAAAATTTAATAAGTGCGAAAACTGTGTCTGAATGCAATCGCGATGATGCTGTTTTCTTGCCAACAATTGAATTAGCCCCCAGTGACGTGAATCTACCATTCGTCCTCAAGCGCCACCTGTTCCCCTTAATTCCAGCTTATGCGATGACTATCAACAGATCGCAAGGGCAATCTTTCGATCATGTTGGAATTTATCTCGATGAGCCTGTCTTTTCACATGGACAGCTCTGTGTTGAACTTTCAAGGTCTAGAAACCCCAATCAATTTAAAATTTACACAAAGACATCTGAAGTACAAGGAAAATTGTTAGACAACGAAAAATACTTCACACGGAAAATTGTTTACAAAGAGGTTTTTTGAATAAAGAAATATGTAAATAATATGTAATTAAAAAAATATTTCCTGTCTTAAAACATATGCTTATTTTATTTGTTTTCAATCAATGTTAAACATTTCTCTCGCATATATACTATTTAAATACGTCAAATTTGACGGGAAACCTCTCGAATGAAGACGCAATTTGCACCCGTCATACCATGACGGATGATTTTCTAGTTTAATATAATAAGCCATAATTAGTTTGTGAGTTTCATTATTTCCACGATGACTGATTTGATCAAAACGAATGCTATATTTCATTCACTTGTAATTTGCTTACAAAATATAAATGCGGAAATAAATATTTGTGTGAGTTTTTTCTAACTGCATTCCCTTTAATTGCTGCGATTGAACAGAACATTTAGAATGTCCTATGGCTTTTATACTTTAAAAAAATATAACTTGAACATTAAAATTGAAATTTTTCAGTTTGATATTTCAAAAGAAATAAATGAAAAAAATGACCATTTTTTTAATAATGATACCGTAGAGTTTTCAAAGTTCAAAGAGAGAGTTCCACAGGGAGCCTTCAAAATTGTTAAAATGTAATAACTTTTAACTTTTATTGATTGTTTTAGAAAATGCAAGTTAATATCATCACAAAAAATACATTTACTCAAAATTCAATACCAGTTGCAGATATAAGCTCTGAGTCAAGAGAAAAAGAATTCGATACTGAATTTCATTTAGAATTTCAAGAGACATCAAATAAGTAAAAGAATCATTAAAAAAGATAAAAGCGTAAGCATTTTTGATACGGATTTTTGATATTATTACGGTGTTTTCTTGTCTGATGATAAATCTTTTTCTGTTCGACACAAAGAATACTTCCTGATTTTTTAAAAGAATGCATCTTTATAATTTCTCATGAAATTCAAGAAACTATTTTACAAAACTATTCCTATTCTCTGAAGTAGGTTTTCATTCTAAATTTATTTTTCTTAACTTTTATTTTTATACAACAGAATACAAGTGAAATGTATCAATTTTTTTCAAACAAAGTGACGAACAAAAACAGCGAAATTTTCTGATCAAAAAGATAGCCCAAACCGAAAGAAATTTATAGCAGATGAAAAGCGTATCTAAAATATTATGCGTCTTAAGTTCAAATTAATTAGATTTCAACAAAGGAAAAACAATTTTCTGATGCATACAAAAAGAGAAAGAAATGGAGCTTTTAACTTCGAAGAAAAGTATTTAGAGAATGAAACTGCTTTTATTGACTTTGAAATAATGTTTAAAAGAATAAAAATGGCCTAAAACCCATAGAGGACAGTCCAAAAGAGGAAATAAGTAATATATTATGGTCATTGAAAAAATCTACATTTGTCGATATTTTAACATATTATTATATACCAATTTAAGTAACTTAGAGATCTATAGGAAATTTGTATTTACTTTTAAACTGTTGAACTAATGAGCTTAAATCTTATTTTGTTGGAAAGATTATAATATCAGGGCTATTATTTGAAAAAAGTATTTTTAGTGTTTCTATTCTCTGCGTTAAATCTGTTTTTATTATTTTTAATTAAATTGACAAATAGCATTGCATAAGTATGAAATTTGGTTTTCTCAAGTAAGAAAATGTACTACTCTTTTCTCTCTATATACATCCTTCTGTTTCGAAATAATCGATTTCACCTAGTTTATAATACTGTAAATACAAAGATTTGTTAAATCTAAAAGACAGAACTTGCAGTGTGAAAAATACTTGAAACGTTTGCAGATAATTGAACAGAAGATGATTATAAACTGTTAAAATCATCATTTTTAATTAAAAAATTCCTATGAGTAATTTGGATGTGACTGGTAATAATATAAACTTACGTATACAAAAGCTCTTCATGTATTTTCTAAAGCTAAAACTATTGTCATAACAAAAATAATTTCATATAGAAAGTTTATTATTTTGCTAAATAAAAAAAACTACTATAAATATATTTCTTTCCCAGGAATTACAAATCTAAATGTGACAAGAATTTTCGAAATTGAAATAAATCTCGTAACAAAAAAATTCTATTATATTCGCAGAGTAGTTCAAATAGATGAAAAGATTTCTGTAACTAAAAGACAAACCATATCTCGTAAATCGTCAGAAAAAAAAGTTTTTCACTCAGTTTCTTGATATATGTAGTTCCTCGGAAAATTAAATTAAAATTGAATCTCAGAAAATTAAATATTAATGACATCCCATGAGGGAATACTTAAAGTTTAAAGCATATTTAAGTTCTATTATGCATAATTTATAAAGTAACATTTTAAACAGGCCTTATAAATCAATTGGGATTTTTTAAAAAAGGAAATATTTTGTGATTCGCAAAGAATTCAGCATTAAATTAATGAAATGAATTTCTGAAATCCTTAAAGGATATGATTTATATTTGATGCATTTCAATGAACGGAATTTTGATATATAAACAAATGTAAATATTCCTTAAAATATTTAATTCTTGTTAAGCAACATTCAATATCCATTTATCTTTGAAAATTATTTCGAAACTTAGAGAAAGCGAAAGCAAGCATTGTAAAAAGGATACACTTTCCTCTCTTTGGAGTCTTTAAATGCTAAAAACACCTAAGCAATAAGATGAAATATAATACGCCAGCATTAATTGATCAGCATTAATTCAGCCTTAATCATTAAGCAGCATTAATTAAGCTGAAATAGTATAATTCGTATCCCTAAAGTTTGATATTTAGATTTTTTATCTATTTCAATGTAAATTTGCATGTAATATGGTATGGTGACTAGCTCGCTAGTGGTGTAAATGTTTTATTACAAGTTTTTATTCTTATGTCAATTCAGAAATCTTTATTTTGTGATATGATATGCTACTTTAGAAACTGACATTTAAGTAAGAATAAGTAACTACGAACAAACTTCTGCAATTACATTTAAAGTGATATAAACTTTAAAGAAATTTAGATAAATATTCATCATATGGGCATTTGTCTGGAAATAGATTAAGAAAGCAAGGGCGAAATTAGGTATTTCATCAATGATGTTATGTTATTTTCTGAATTTCCATTAGAAAAATTAACAGACTAATGACATGTGTACTATATTTTGGATATATATAAAAAATTTATTCATACATTTAGAAAGAGTTTCTAATTAAAAGTTTTATATGCTATTTACTTTTAAGAGTTGATTTCCTTAACTCACATAACAAGAATTCATTGTCATGATTATTATGAAATAATTGAAAGATACACTGTTTTCGTATTTAAAGTTGAGAAATTATTTTGTTCAATTCAATTCTTTTTTGTAAAACTAACTTACAATAAAATTATTTATTCTTTTACTTTATGATTTATTAAAAGGAAAATTGTCTGTCTGTCTTAATAAGGATAGTTTAATACATAAAAATTTCTTTATAACATACTAAAAATCAGCAATGATGATGAAATAGACTTTGACGTTTTCTGATTTCTGAAACATTTTGACCTTCGTAGTAAGACCAGCTCGAAAAACTTTTAATTTCCTAGATCCAAAAACTTACTTTCCTCAGAGCTTATTCTAAAACGTACGAATTTTGAAAAATTGATTTGAACTCAATGTTGTTGATGATGTCAAATTTTGTTTTACATCTCGAAAAAGATTCATTTTTAGCTGGCATAGGGTTATCTGATTCTGAATAATATCATCTGAACCTCTTGGTTATTTCCTTCTCTCTACAGTTATATTTGCTTTAATTAGAAAAAAAAATCCGGATAAGTTGTTAAATAATAAAATAATACATTCTGTAAATTTGAACTTGCGTATTTTTTATACTTCGCTGTTGTATCTTCTGAGAATAATACAAATTTCAAGTTTTAGGTTTAGTAGAAAGATATGTTTGAGACGTATGCTTGCTATAAAGCCGCTTTGTCTCTAACGGAGGATAAAAAATTTGAGAAGTAATTCTCGAATTGAGGAATATACACGAGAGTCGCCCTCACCACCAGTTCTCAGTATTTTCAAAAATTTCAAGTTTTTATATACAGAGTGACCAAAACATTAAGAACTCCACTAACTCAAATTTCAACTTGTTCCTGTAGAAAATACGTTGACTCTATAAGTCGAATTCCCAATTAAACATCTTTCTTCTAATCAAAAGCATCACTAAAAGTTGCAATTCCCGTGTTCATGGGGAAAACACGACATTTGAATGACTTTGAAGACGGCATGACTGTGGGCGGCAGAAGGGCTGGTAACAGTTATCTCCAGAACCGCTAACTTTTTTTGGCTTTTCTCTACAACAGTAGATTTAAATCTCAAATAATGGCAGCTGAACCAGAAAAATCTGAGCGGAAAACGGAATAATATCATGAAATAGTTTGTGAACGAAAATGTCGCCAGATGACTGATATGCATCGTATGCAGTAACTGAAAAGCTGCAAAGCAATAGCAGCGCAATAAAGCTAAGGATCATCAGAAACCAAAGATCAAGATAAATCTTACAGCAAATTGGTTTTAATATCCGGTCACCAACAAGAGATCCTTTAATGTCACTGGAAACCAGGAAAAAAACGGCTTTTTGAGCTAAAGAGCACCGCCATTGGACAATTGTTGAATAGGAAAAGGTTACCTGGTGTAACAGTCCAGATTTCTTCTCCACCATTCTGATGGTAGGGTCCGTGTGTGACCATTTGAGGAATGAAATGTGAAGATCTGATCACACCACCATGCAATCTGAAGGAGTTAAGAAATGTCAACGGTTTTAGCAACCTGTAGAGGCCATGTCCAAAAATATCTGCTGTCATCAGATCTAAAGTAGGTTTAATATGATTAGTACTGAGTAGCAGGATGTTCCTAGTATCTTGTTCGCTCAACCTAGATACTATTTTCTTATCAAGAATGGTTACCACAATAAATGTATTAAATAAATATGCAAGACAAGATTTGCAAAAAAATTCTTAGTATTTACGAACGCCTAATAATTTATACTCTAGTGAAATTTTAAGCGGTTGTGAAAGTTAAATTTAATATTATTTCACTTAAATATTATTTTATAATTAATAATTAGATTTCATTTTATTTTATAATATACATAAGTAGTTTTTGGTGACGGGTCAATATCACTGTGTAGGTGTTTTTCTGATAAGTCACACAAACACTAAAAAGAAGAGAATTATACTGCGAAGAATGACAATAAAAACCAAGATATGAAAGCTATGAAAAATAATAATGGGGAAGTAAAAATGCGTACCAAGGATGGTTAGATTATTGGACAAGTGACTCAAACTACGGAGAGAAAAGATAGGAGGAGTTTTGCTACTGGCCGAGGATGTCAGACAACTCGGGAGTGGACGACCTAATTCAAAGAAAGACGTT
>BGPR01000469.1:524321-548746 GCA_013235015.1 Araneus ventricosus
CTTTGGTATTTGTAAACGTTGCCAAGGGCGAAATTGTCCGCCCCTAGCAACCCCTCCGAGTTCAATCTACAACCCCCGGGGGTAAGATCCCCGGATGGACGCTTGCATCTCTCGTTGTGTTATTGTTGTGTAATGCTTCTTCTGTGTGAGAGCTCTCGCTAGCTCAAATAAATGCAATTTAAATTTAATACAGTCCGCTCTTTGTGTGAATCATGAGTTATCCATTTAACGCCCAAACATTTATATTATACATAAAAACTTTTATGGATATTCTCAATTTTCTGTCTTATTAGAAAAGCGTTTTATTTTATATTAAAATATACAAATTAGTGAATTTGATTGAATCAGTACCTCTAAATATAGAAATCATAAAACGTTTCATTCTCACATAAAGAAATCTTATTTTAGACATGACATAGGAATCATAAGACTCAGTTGTATCACTAGGTTTTTATATACAATTGATACTGACAAAATTTAAGATCAAATTAGATTTCCACTTATCAGCAATAATCTTGCTAACCCAACCCCAATTCAACAAAAAATGATTCATCACATTTCGTAAAAGAATCATGAAATTTTAGTTAAAGAATCATGAAAGTTACTTTAAGTTTAATATGTAATTTTAAATCGAACGAAGTATTTTAAATTTTACATTAATGCAATTATTTTGAATTGACTATCTGAAATAAACAATTGCTCTCTGTGTCTGTGAATATTTAAACTGTCTGTAATATCTTTAACAATCTTAATCTTAATAATAACTGAAGTTCGTCTGATTTATATAAATATGTTATACAGCTTAATTTTTATAGTACCTATCTAATCATGTACGAAAATAATAATATTTTATTCTGCGTGCATTTCGAATTTCAAAATTTAAAATATTTCGTCAGTTTTTATTACAACAAAAAAGAAATTAAGAAAAGTTTAAAGAAATTTCTTTCTCTTTATGTCTGTTAGAGAGTTATACTACATCGTTTTAAAAGGCACGTACTTTTTAAAATATTTCCCCAATGTAAAGGAACGATGTCATTTCCCACTGAACACGTGAAAAATATCATGTGACCGACTAGTCAGACCAGTTTCATTCATCTCAAATATGTACAGCGCATGCGCGTAGCTCGTGCTTTGAGACATTCAAAACTTCCAGTCGCATGGAAACAATGGCGCGGTTTCTTTGATTGCAAGAGAGTTGTACACAGGGAATTCCTTCAACGTAGTTGTATAATTATTAAAGAAGTGTTTTAAAGAAAATGTGCTTAACTGTTTGCATGGTGTAGTGAGACGCAAGGGACCAGATTTTTTTAAGAAAAGTCGTGGGTGCACCATCAGGATAAAGCGACTCCTCACAGGTCCCTCTTGATGTCAAATTACCATCAGAACATCGTATTCAGTGGCGTAGTGAGGGTAAGTGGAGCCCGGGTCATAATCTGATTTTTCGGCTCCTCTCCATCCTCATCAGTGATCTAGTGTAAACGGCGTCCGGAACATGATATTTTTTTCTTCCCTTTATCGTATTCGGCTTTAACCCTCGAGGTATTTCAAGAATTTCCCCTCATTTGTTATCTCAGAAAACAGAAGGTCTGGTCTCCGAAGCCCGATGCTCGCTCTTGTTTCTGTGTAGTTTTTGTGTACTAAATAGAACAGATAGATCGCGACAATTTATCGCCATTCGAACGACAAATATGAGTTGGAAAGATAAGAGGAGCTTTTAGCTGAAAATCAACTAATTAAGAATCAATTAAAGAAGAAAACAAAGAAATTTTTACAGTTGAATTACTTAGAGATCATACGTCGAATTCTGGAAAGGAATTAGACAATGAATGGAATGTTTGAGAGTCCACCGATTACTTAGAAGACGGTTGGAGTTAAAAAATGGTATAGTAAACAGTAAGATAGGCGGAATTAACAAAATAGTGTAAAATAGAACGTCGCAAAAATATGAAAACTTTTGACACACAACATCGTCATACAACTATCCGAAAACTTTGGTGAAACAAAGGTTGTATAATTGGTTCAAAAGTCTTGGAAATGCTTATCGATGATACAGATGATGCATTAATACTTATATCCACGGGAATTCAGGTAATTTTGGACGGAAAGCCAGCATTTTCATAAATACCTTGGAAATACAAGCATTCGCCAATTTTCTTCAATTTAATGTATTCTCTAGTAGAGATTTATCTGAATGTTTCATATTCTGTATACTAGTGCAACAAATGTTTCCTATTAAAGTAAATGCATTTTTCTAGGCATTTTGTTGAAAAAAAGGCACCCCGGGCCTGCGAGGCCCGATGCGCGTCCTCGCGGGTTAAAAACTGACATAAACGCATTAACGTTTTGTCAACATGACCAGTGGCATAGCAAAAGTACGTGCCTTCCGGAAAATTATGTGATTTGTTTTTATCCCAGTGGTTATAAATGGCTTAAAAAGCGTAAATGGCACCAGGCGTATGGTGTCATTTTTATAAGCAGGCTCATCATATTTTACTTTAAAAATGGTAGAGATGCCCTCCATCGCGCCGCCTAAAACTGGCGCCCGGGCCATCTATACCCCTCTTTCTCCCCGGTCTCTACGTCATTGATCACATTCCGGTACTTCCACAACCAGCTTATCCTCCTGATCTCGTCTCCTGTGACTCTTTCCACGGATGGGGAATTTGCTTAATGGGCAACGATTTTTAAATTTTGAGGTATTGTGAGACAAAAACACTGGAGAATGTGGCAAAAAATGGCCTAGCAATCCACCTGTACATCTTTGTGTTTACGATGATAAAGATGAATCGTTGCACAGGGCAGTTACTTCGAAAGAAACACCAAATAAACAGAGTCCATCTGTAATCATTCCTCAGTAACGAAATAACTTCCGGAATTTTTTGGACGTGTTAGTATTTACACCATTTTTAAAATCGTATCCTAATAATTTTTGTGAATTGATACTGACGATATATTGCCTATAAAGTATTAACAGCAGGTACGTTTTGAAAAACTGCCAAAGGAACTTTCATTTAAAACATTAGAGTTACACTGAAGAGAAAATTATATCAGGATAAAATTGGAAAAATATGCATACCCTTTTAATTTTCAATAAGCTGAACTTTTCTGAACAAGAATAATCTTAAGAAAAGTAGTTGATTAACATTCGATTCGGTTAAAAGGAAATTTTAATCAGCTTTTTTTATATAGATATATAACTTAATAACATTAAAAAATGTGAAATTCATATTAATACCATCGCCACGAAATGAAATATATTAGGTAGGAAAAGATATGTATTTCCCTAAAGAAAAGTTTGCTTTCTACTTATCACAGCGAAAATCAATTACACCATTTCAGGTTTTCTTTCCTAAAGCCTGAAATCTCCAAAACTTTTTTAAGAAAATATACATGTACATGCAGTAACATGTCCTTAATCTTGGTCATAAAAGAAGATAACAATATCTTCCTTTAAGAGTTATCGACGAAAAAAGAATTTTTTTTATTTATTCAGGATAAAATAGCGCATAAAATTGAGAGTACTAAAAACATTCATGAAACAACTGAGTTGAAAATAGCAAACTGAATCGCATGAGATAAATAGTGCAGAAGGAATTATTTTTCAGCTAGTTCCTTTAATTCCATCAGAAATATCACTTTGTTGCAACTATCTTCTCTGCAAACGAAATGCTTGTTCACAAATATCGCTTTAAAGAACTGAGTTCCGAAATATTGCTCTTCTTCAGACATTTCTAACTTTTGAAACTGCAAAAAAATGCCTCTCTTTTCTGAGGTAGAAAAAGAATAAAAGTTATTGAAACTCTACATCTGTAGAGTTAAAAGAATATTTCGTACTTTCGTGATTGATAATTCTCGCGTTAGACAACGAAATCCTCGGTTTTTTTTTTTTTTTGAAGAATTGATTAAGTCGATTTAAAACAATTTAAATGATTTTCCATATACAGGATTATTATTATTTTTAAAAAACTTTTATGATACACGACTACCGAGTGAGCATATCGTTTGAGAAAACGGAGTAAAATTTTGAATACAGGTATTATACAGTATTCGCTCAAGAATGATGTGAAAATCAATAGTCCAGCTCCCACAGTTACTATTACAGTGACAAAATGGTAAATGGTAAAACCCACTTTTTTCACGGAAACGTAATCCACGCAATAAACAACTTAAAATGTAGTTGGTAAGCTATTTTTAGCACGAAAGATGGAAATACTAGGCAGACAAAAAAAGTGTAAACTCGCTATTTTCTTCGTTTAAAAAATTCAGACCTTTTATTTTTCCTCTACATCAATGCGAACTCAGTTTCCTGCAATTTCGTCGTTAATTTTTACTATTTACTACTTTTTAAACATGAATACCAAATAATTATTAAAATTTAAAAGTATTTCTGAATGTTATAAGAAAATCTTTGCAATTTCTCTGTGCATTTTTGTTATATATTCGCTCTCAAGAACTTTTTGTTGATGAGTAAATTGAATATTATGAAATACTTAGGTTTTCTACTTTTAACTGATAGAACAGCAAAAGAAAGAGTGGAGCTATAGTTCAGAAAACAATTATTCTACAGCCTATAGTAAAACGGAATTCCAACAATCTCCAACAATAAGCAACTTTTTCAAACAGATTGATAAAAAAATAAATCTTATACTTTAAATTATCCCAACTAGTATAACATATTTAAATAAAAATTTTGTCTACAAAAAATTTTTGCTGAAAATAGAAACTTAGTTTAACTCGAAATAACTGCTGTTTTCATGAATATTCTGATAATTTTTCCAATAAAATCGGTTGCTCTCTATGTTTTTATAAAGAGAATAGGCTATACTTGTTATTTCAATTAATTGTCTTATGAATAAACTTGAATACCACATGCTTAAAAGCAACCAAAATGTTATCATTCTTTATTGCATGCATTGTGTCCCTTTACGAAGTTTATACTTTTAGGGGAAAGACAAAATTCTATAGACAATCATTAAGGCTAACTGAGGTTGCACAGATGAGTCATTTTTACACGGAAGAATATCGTCACAAGCGTAAAATTCGACTCTTGAAGGCTTTGGCATTTGTGTAATAAAAACAAAAGACACCAGATAAAATTTTGAACATAGATGGCACATTCTACAAATATCTCATTTTCTAAGCAAAGGTCTTCAGAGTTTTACAAAGATATCAGTCGGATCACGAATCCCTGCAGTGGTTGAACTTACTTACGCAACAAGGTATTCGTCGGACGTCACAGAGGTTTCGTAAAACAGGCGTTTTCCGTAAAGTAATTTCACACGCTCTCAAGAATTCATCCAAAGGGACAGATTCAAGGATCTTAGAGGCTATGATGAGGCTGCCCCGGTTGATCTATCTTGCTGTGAATGTTGAATAGTGATAGTTTTACATCATCCGATTTGCAAAATAGTCGTGTCATCATCATTGAAATGTAACCACATCTTTAAGTCTGTCAGCTCTCCATAGAGTAATTCTGGGGAAATTTCTACCAGGAATATCCTGTAGGCTCTTCCATCGAGCTGAAATTAGTCGAACAATGCTGAAGTGTTATGTGCCTCAAGTTTACTTGTTGTCCGTGGGTTTTCAGATGCCAATAGTTATCATTAACGCTTATTAATAATGCTATCCTTTTAACTTGTGTAACTTGTCTTTGAAACAAGCCCCCATAACCCCGGGCTTGTAATGAATCCCTCTGATGGTTGTTCATTGTATTTGCGACCACCAAAATTTTCTTTGCTTCGAAGAACATCCTATTTCACAAATCCTATTTAAAGCTACATAGCAATTTCGTGAAATCTTAAATTTAGTGTGCAGATAAATTAACAGATAATTAACTAATAAGTTACTAAACAAGGTATTTCTATTAAGACGATAAGTGGTGTTGCATAAAGAAGAGAGTGTTTGCAACGCCTGTTGAAGATATTCATACACTCAAAGTTAGGATCACAAATGCTCTGGGGCGGCTCATGTGTAGGAACTGCGATACTGCAGCACCCCCAACTTTTTCCATTGTGTACATTTAATCAATTTATTTTATTTCCCATTTAATATTTAAATTTATCAACAATCTAACGCAATTTTGAATTAAATGATTACGATATTCAAATGAAACGCGAAGAAAAACCTACGCAGAAAACGAAGTACCCTATCTAATTTTTTCACTACACGAAGAAGAATCACAAAGGAAAAAGTAACAATTAAAACGGGAAACTGTGGATGATTCTGCCCGCGCAGTGACACTGCGCAGGCTTTCCCTACCATGTTTTTAAGCTGAAAAGGTGCTGTGGAATTCGACAGTTCCCATGACATTAGAAACGGAGTTTTAAACGTTTTCTCGCGCAAAAATCTTTTTCGCGTTCTAAAACTTTGAAAAGAAATAAAGAAATGAAAGATAATTAATGATAAATAAAAATTTAATTTAAATAAGTTTTTTTATAGTAATGGAATTCCTTGCAATTCAAAAGATTTTTTGATGATTTTTAGTTACAAATGCTGATGAAATGCATGATAAAACTTTTCGTGACACAAATATGTTTTCAAAATTTTCGTGAACTCTAATATTCAGTACCTTTCTATTTGGGATCATGATTCATTATCCCAAATTAAGATTCGATAAATTAATATTTAGTTAAGAATATTGATAAGTATATTCCCAATTTATATTACCGCAGTCCACCTTTAAATAGATAAATTATATAATAGAATAAATTAATCATTTTTTTCACCCCTTGTCAATTTCCGTTACGACATAATACATCAGGGTTTGAACTCAGCTTTCTAACATTAAAAAAAGAATAACATTTTTTCTGACGCACACAATATGAATCGGAATACAATTATATTTAGCTGTTTTGAATTCAACGGATACAAAATTTTTTAATCGTCGTTCAAGCATTAAGATTAATGTTTTTGTTCTTTCGCTGAAAACAAAACAAGAATGGATTTCATTTTTAAGTAATTTTTAATAATACTAATAAATAGTATTCGCTTACGCTTCTGTTTATATTAGTTATACTATAACATTTTTTCTTGTTAATTGATAAGAAAATTATTTTATTTCTGTACTATACTGTCATTTTAATGCTAATTTTTTTAATGTAGTAAAGAATACAAAAAACGGAACTGGAAAACAAATTTTTAGCTTAATTTTTTTATTAAAACTAATTTGTTAAAACACTTACCTATTTGAAGAAATGATGTTATTAGTTATTCATTAAATATAAAACTACTTAAAGTTAATGAAAAAAAGCCAAAAGATGTAAGTGGTTCAAATTCTGCACAGTAAAGGATTAAAGATGCTCAGGTACGACAGCACCCCCAAGATTACATAACACGAGCCGTCACTGCAAATGCTGTGTCTTGTGTGACAGCCGAAATGTTGGACAATACGTGTCGAGAATCGGAATACCCCCTTGACATTCTTCGAGCTACCAAGGGAGCTAACACTGAAATTTACAGACGTAAGTGGTTTGATTAAAAACTTTATAAACGTCTTTTCCATATATCGAAACAACCATATGCCAAATTATAATAATTTTTTTCACAATAATTTTTCGTAATCAGAGAAAGACTTTGTGACCACCCTATACTTTCTTCCCTCGATACCTGCTATTTATTACGAAGTACACTAAGCTCAAATGCTACATGTTCACACAAATATAATGTTGAGCGAAATATGATGTTTCATTCTTCTCCGTGATAATTCTGTGCTTCTTTTCAATTCCTTCTTCTGCCCTTTCTACCTACTACTGAAGAAATTTTAGTTTATTATTTTCTTTCAGAAAATCAAGATGTTGAGAAGATATACGCCTAAAACAGAGATAAAGGAAATACACAAATACCAGAAGAAAGGTACAAATAAAATATAAAACATTTGGGCTCAAAAAGTTTTTGATTTAGACAAAGCGCAAATTAAATTTGCTGATGAAGGCATAAACAGAAGAAAAGTTTTTAACTTTTGAAGATTTAACATGATGTTGATTTTTTTTCTTTTTAAACAAAGGAAATAAAAACGCTGAAAAATACTGCTGAAACACCCAGAATTCAGTTCAAAGGGCAAAATGTATTATGTATTAAATAGGGTACGGCGTTCGAAAATTTGTCATCTGCCTTTACGATGTATTTCAATGTTTTCAAAATGTATTGTTTTAACTCAGGACTTTTTAACTCTCTGAACTTCTCAGATAAGAATGTAATTATAAAAAACATGGTTTTAATATCTTTATAAAGGATACTTAAACCTGCGTAGGAGGTTTTTCAGATTTTTTTTAATTTACCAGCATTATGTTTGGAGATAAAAGTAAACTTAAAAAATATTTGTCACTCATATCAGCTTTCAAACACTTTCATTTGGTGTTATGTGATTATATTCTGGTGAGGCTTTTTTTTCAAGTTTCTTTTCTGCAAAATGTTATCTTAACCCTATCGCAATAACGCCTCTCTTTGTCGAGTACAACCGCGTCATTCAAAGTTAAACCTTGCCAAAAGTTTTTACAATCGTGAAGATTTATTTTTTAAGCACTTTAATTTGACTAGATTTGATTTAGGTTTGTAAAGATTATAATCAATGTTTCATTTACTTCGTGATGTACTAGAGTTTTGGAATTTTGTACACTTAATTATTTTCGATGACTATACACTATTTTAATATTTTCAGAACTTAATCACTACATAATCAAGTAATATAAATAAATGTTGATTATACCAATGGCACCAACTGGTAGCGAATTTTAGAAAAAAAAACTGATTTCGTGATTCTATATTACTTCAATAAACCATAAATCGAGAACTAAAAAGTTAAAAAAATAATAGCTGTTTTTGTATTTGTATATTTGGATTATTTTTTCTTTTTTGCTACATTTGTTAGTTAATACCTTCTACACTTTGTCCCAAAAGTTTATAGAATATAGTAAAATATATGTTTTAGCAAAACGGAAAGGCATACAAACATCAAATATGTTTATTTCAACCATATGCGACTTGCATTCAACGAAATATTTAGAAAAAATAACAATTTTTATTTCAATTATATAACAAAATGAAAAATATTTGGCGTCTCAAAAGTTTATAGAAAATATGAAATTTCAACAAAAGTGCTCAATACAATATTCTTAATAGTTTAAAGTCTTTCCATTTTTCAGTATGACATCTTATACACGTTTTTCCATCGACGCAATTATGGTTTGTAATATCTCTAGTTCCAAGTGGTACCATGCACTTTCAATGGCTGTCTTCAAGGAATTCACTGAATAAAATTGCCCTCCATTCTCATATAGCTTCCGAGACATAATACACATTCTCAATTGGGTTTAGATCAGGCCTCATTGGTGGCCACTCAAGAACAGTAATATTTTTCGAGTTTACATAATTTTTCGTAGCAATAGAGGTATGGATGGGAGCATTATCATGCTGATATTCCCAATTTAATCCCCCTATGTTTTCCGAAAATAGCATAAGATGATTTTCTAGTGTTTCGATGTATTTAGAAGAATTCTGTCGGCCATCTAAAAAGGCCAAACTCACTTGACCGTTGAAACCGAAAACCGCCCACACCATCACAGATCCACCACCACTTTGCCTACTGAAAAAGCTCCTGGGATCTTTTCGTAAATCATGCCGATATTTTATGTTCCCGTCAGGTCCATCGAAGTTCCATTTTTTTCATCACTGAAAAGGACAGCCATCCTTTTATTACCATATGACATACGATTACGAGCCCATTGTAATATCGTACTAATGTGAAACTTTGAGAGTGGTAATCTGCGAGCCATTTTTGCGTGGATCATATAATAAAATTCTATAATTCGTCTATGAACAGTGTTCTTGGAGATTTGCAACCGGGAAGCTCTAGTAATTTCGCGAACCTACATTTTCTGACTTGAAGCCATTCTTTTTATCCGTCTATCACTGCGAATATCTGTCACATGTGTTCTTCCAGAACGAGATTTTGGCTTATATGGCGTCTTACGAGTTAATACATGATAATCATACTTTTAGAACGATTTAAAAGTTTCGATATTTATTAACAGTCTTACCGAGCATTTTCAAATGCAGAATTTTACTCACTTCTTCATAAGAGAACTACGAAGTTTTAGTCATCTTGAAACGCAAAATAAACGACCGCTTTCTTTTTCTTACAAGGTATTTATTAGGCTCCGAATCGACGTCAAGATTACCGATACCGTATTTGCATAAAATTGCATTTGTCTATAAACTTTTGGGACAGGTTATTTCTGTTTATTCTGCGATTTGAAAATTGGCATTAAATATAAGGGATAGAACTGCTGTTTTTTTAAATATAATAGACATAACATACCTATACAGTAAGTTGCATCGAAATACATCCTATACAACCAAAAATATAGGCAAAATACAAGATTCTATAAACTTTTGGGACAGAGTGTAGGTCCTCTTCAGTCCTGACTTTTTTAAACGTGAATAAAAATTTGAATTTCAAGCTGTTTAACCTTTGTTAGGTCTGAATAATACCTAGTAAAAAATATTTGTTGATCAAACAATTTTAAGTCCCATAATTTTAAGGTACACATATGTGTACCTCAGGACTTAAACAAGTAAAAGTATCCACTAAAATTGTTTTTAAAATTTTCCTGGTTATTTAATAAATACATTATTTTTTTATTGTAAAGCCTTATTAAATGAACAAAATACAAAATTTATTATTTTATGAATTTATTAAATCCTAATTTGAATGAAATTTCAAAAAACAATTGTTTTTTAATATACATAAGTAGATATTGCATTTCGTGCACTTGACTCTACTCCTAGATTTGCATCCTGGATACCTGCATTTTGATGCAAATTTATCGTCCATATATTGAGGTAGATGACTTGACATATCAAGTCTTATTTCATTTAAAGGTGTTGGGACAACTTGTCGTGCTCGTTTAGGAGTATTTTCACTTGATGGTGGCGATGAAATTTCCAGTGGTCTTTTAGGTGTGCTTCCATGATTTGATAACAGTTCTTCCATTGATTTGCTTTCATCCAAAGATGATTTTTTTATTTATTCTTGGCCTTCCCTTCCTGGTGATCATGGAAGTTCCTTCATATTTCAACAGTGCTCGACTTATGTGCATTCGGTATTGTAATAAGGACATCACATTTTTCGGCTTCATCCCTGAAAGCTTTGCTTTTCGCTTTTGGACCATTTTGTAGTATATCCAGCAGTTAATAACTGCTAAATCTATAAAATGTGTGAATACCCGCGTGGGCCATTTTTTTGTCCTTATTGCGCACCGATAATATGACAAATAACGATCACACATATCGATGCCTCCCATATGCATATTATATGCTTTTACAATAGCAGGTTGTGTTACATCAGTTTTATGTTTCAATTCTTTTGACCATCTGCTACAGGTTCCAACCGGCTCACTACCTATGCGAGTGGATAACAAAGTTAAGGATTTATTATCTTTCCATTTGACAAGGTACATTTTGCTATCATCTGTAACCCATTCATCCCATTCTCCTCTTTTCATACATTTGTCGGATTTCATTTTTTAGATACATGAGAAATCCTATTATTCATTATAGTGCCTATCATATATTTGCCTTTTGATAGCAAATATTCTCCACATTTTGTACTAGTAAAATATCTATCAGTATAGATAGTATTCTCCCCTTCATCGGGCACATTCTTGGTTAATAATTTAACTATTCCAGCCCCTAACCCAAATTCTTTTATATCTGCTTCAGGCACAGTCCCTTTTCCTTGATACAATTTAAAATCTATTACTAAACCTTCTGTTGACGCTAAAATGAAATTTTTAAATCCAAGTGGGTTAGGCTTGGATGACACATATTGACGGAACTGACATCTCCCCGAAAAAGGAATCTGTTCATCAATGGAGATATGTTTTGGCCTAGGTAGAGTGATACATTTATTTCTAACACAATCTAAGAAAAGGCGTATCTTCCAAAGTTTGTCGCTATCGTCTCTTGGAGTAGAATTATCTGCAAAATGCAAATAGTTTCGAAGCTCGAAAAATCTTGTCATTGTATTGACGAAATATGGAAGTCCTAGTTCACGAGACCAATACATTCTAACTTGGGGATATTTCAAAGTCCCCATGGCAATGAATAGTTCAACTAATTTCATCAACTCATGAGCAGTTGTTTTAACCGATTTGTGCTCACGTTGTTGTACAGAATATAAATTTGTCTGTGTGGAGAGTTCTTCCCAAAATTGAAGGTTAAAATATTCAAAAAACAACTCTAATGGTTCTTTCTCATTTTCCTCGTTGAATTCTCTGTCATCTTCCATTTGAGGACCTCTTTGGGGCATTCTGTAAAAAAATAATAAAATACTTACTAAATTTTAATTGTTTCATAATACTATAAAAGATAATTTTAACATGATTAAATTTTAAAACATTTTTGATTATGTAAAAAAATAATTTAAAATACATACTTCTTCTTTATCCATAGAAGTTTCCGTGTTTCAGTGACTATTTTCGTGTTATCAACCACAGCGGATTCCTTTTCAGATTTATCTTCACACTCATCTTCATTTATTCTAATTGAAGAATTTGATTCAAGGTTTGAGTAACTATCGTCCGAATCACTGTCTTCAGACAAATCGGAAAAATCACTTTGTTCCAAAAGTTCAATAATCTCCTCTTGAGTCAGAACCCCTGTATGAAGAAAAAATTATCATTACTTTATAAAATCCCGTACGCTGTTATGATAATTGATTGAAATCTTAATTACGGACTACAAGACAGAAATAAAACTAATTTTTTCATTAATAAATATTTTTAAAATTATATTTTTTAAATTATAGAACATGCGAGTTTTTCATTATAAAAAAGATATGCAATATATAGAAGGAAAAGAAGTAACAATTTGAAAATAAACGCTCTAAAAATAAACATCACGCCAAAACACAAGCAGTCAGGAAATGGGCGCGTGAAGACATGAAGTGCACATTCGTGTACCTTAGTTCAACTTACATTTTTACTGATTCTATAATAGATATCTTACTATACTTTAATTATGACTTTAAACAGATATTAAAGAGTTTATAAAAAAATATACAAGACTTTATTTTAATAATAAACGATAAAAAATGTACTTACTTTTTCTCGGTTTTCTGTTCGTCGCCATTTTCGTCATATCACTAATTCACAGCGACGAGTTAGGAAAAAATACGGATCGGTACTGCCATCTATTGATGAAAAATGAAAGCTACATTCCTAGATTTTGCAATGCGTAGCTTTTTTCGTTATAATTTTACTTTGGGGGCAAAGAAAAATGAAAAAAATTGGAGGTACACATAAGTGTACCTTAGGACTGAAGAGGGTAGGTAAGCTTTAAACACTGGTTTATAACACTGGGGATCAAAAAAAGACTTTCTTTTCGTTTGCCAAAGAACTTTTAACGGTTTTAGGGTTTCTTGAGGCTGCTGATTTCAAAAATAATTTTAGTTTTGCCGAATTTTTTCTAATTTTTGAAATAATGCATATTGCCAACATTTCAATATTGTCTTCAGTAGCTTGGGCCAAAAAAAACAATTTTGTTTCATGTCACTATACAGCATGGAAAATTTGCAAAGTAGTGAGAAATAAAACGTGGAAAAAAATTAATTAAATTGATTGGCATCTATCACTCCTGTATGGGCCTTAAAAGTCCTGAAAAGTGGCGAAATTAGACAGTTATTCATTAACTTTTGAAATTAAAAAAAAAATCTTAATCTCTTTATATTAAACTAACATTATTTATATTATATAACAGCATTAGCTCAACTTCAACTTCTTAAGAGTAATAAATTTTATTTTGTAAAAATCGGTCGATAACTTCCGGTCACATATTCCATTCAAAGTTTACAAAAGTATGTGAAACTACGTTAATATGCAATTTTTAGTTCTTAATCAACATCATAATCTTCACATATAATTTTTTTCTATGAAATGCTGCAGATCAATGTATATTCATAGCAGAAGGTTATGTAGGTCTACAAAATAAAAAAAATATTTTCTTTACTTATGGTAATAATAGCAAATCTAAACTTCAAAGCTAGAATACTATTTGTTCAAAACGTATGCCAAGAATACAGAAAGTAACAAAAATTAACAAAGAAAAAACTTCGGTTACCAGGATATCAACGTAATGGAACAAAAATATCAAGGGAAGAAGTGACACACACGGTGGCAGATTACTACTAGAGACTCCAACGCGAAAATTGTAATGCACGTAGAAAGAAATCATATAAAATCTTTTCAATGAAGTAACTGAACCAGTTTATTTAATTTTAATTTTATTGGACTTAATGGAACATCATCATGCATTTTTACCATACTATTATCAGTCGTCCATTTTATTTGTTCAAATTCATTTCATTGTTTTAAATTCTATTCTTTACCTAACATTTGACACATATTTTATAAGATTTCTGCATAGATTTATCTTGTGATGTATATATTTATTATCCTTTAGGATTAAGTTAATTTATTGCACTGATTTAATTTTATTAATGATTTATATTTGAGACAGTTTCATTGCGATTTAAGTGGTGCTTACATATTACTAATGAAATATAATTTTTAGTTTATCTCGAAAACTAGAGCCAATCTGACAAAAAAATAACGCCGGTTTCGGAATCAGTACTACGAAATTACCCTGAAACCACTAGAATATCATTGGCAAAAGAAAGAAGAAGGATCTATGAGGATTTTTGTGAATTGAAATGAAAATATTGATTTAAGTCGCCTGTATTGGGTAGGAAAATTACTTTCTTTTTTGGGCAACTTCTATAGTGTGAACAAAATCCTCTTTCTTAGAATTTTCTTTTCTCCTCAAAATCAATGTAACACCAATTCATAAAAGCCCATCGCTTCAAGTAATCGAAATTTCCAGCTTTATGTCACCAAAGACATTTTTGTTCTTTGCTCCAAACTGCAAAAAATTGACTTTCCTTTCTGTATTTAGAACTGATGATAATTTATTTTTAGGTGCTCTCTATGTTTTTTATTTACTTCTTTGAGCTGTTATTCTTATCTTTTAAATCAAACATTCCTTCCGTGATGGAATTAGGTTACATTGTGATTTTCAAAATAGATGTTGTGAACGTAAGGAGAAAGATTCATACCTTGGCCAAGACTGCATCGCGGACTGTATCGCAACTTTCAATATATCAAACAAGAGTGTTGACTAATTTCGTTTCCCCTTCACAAATGTTTAGTTTAGAGTTGCAAGACTGTCACCTTGCACTTGGTTATCTCGGCTTATATATTTTCAATTCAAACCTATACACATCTTTTCGGATTCCGGCTTAAGCTGCTGGAGGTGTTGAATTCCCTTCCTTGTCTTCAAGTTAATTTATTTTTATTTTTAGCCTATTCCCCTTTTAGTTCCATACTTTAAATACACGCTGAAGGGGTTTTTTGCATCAATAAAAGTACAAATATTTGTCTAAGAGAAAATTAAATAACATGAGAGAAGGTTCTCAGTCTTGGCTAAGTGCGTCGCCCAGTACCTTGGCCGCCTGTAAACAGTGCAGTGCAGTGTTGTGTCAACATCAAAAACTGGTTTTATCTAAGTTTGCCCTGAACAAGTACACAAAACACTATGTGGGAATTGTTAAAAAGGTGCAAGATGAAGAATTCGTAGTGAAATTTGTAAAAAAGAAAGAAAATATATCTGCATGACCAGGTATGGAAGACGTTTTCAGTATAAAAATTGTAGTTATTATCAATGTTTGTCTGAACCATTAATTTATCGCTGAGACTATTACAAATTTCCAGTTTCATTTTGTAACTGTAACATTTATTAGTTATTCTTTTACTTTTTCAAAGAATTGTGCTGTTTTTTAAATTTATTTTTATGAAGAGTTTACATTATTGCTCTATTATATTTACAATATGTTTTTTTGTTTTTAGCTTTCTTTCCTAAAACTACAAACTTTTATTTCTAGTCGAAATAGTTTTTAAGTCATCAACATTTAACTAACTTTTGAGTAAAGTTAAATTTTCAAATTTGTTACTTATATATATTTAAGAAAACCAACTTCCTTTCTGAGTTGTGATATTGTTCAATTATCATATGTACGAAAACATTATGCAGTGATGTTGAAAATTTAGTTTTGTATCAAACTGACGCATGACAGTGTCATATTTTTTTCCCTGGTCACGAAAGCCTAGAATAGCTAAGGTACAATGCTAAAACCATAATTGTACTTTGATCAAAAAATGAAAATTATGTATTGTTAAATTTTTACATTACTATGTGTTAAGCAGGATGAAAATTAATGTGGATTAAAAAATGCTGATTTGCAGATGTTTTTAAAGCATCCTAAATTATAGGTTTTAGACTTACATATCTACCTTTTAAAATGAAAGATAGCTGGCTGAGGTATTGACCTTCCTCTGTATAACGTTTAAAACTTTTGACCATTCCAAGTTGTGATTCGGCGCTTACAGCTGCAAATACTTACTTTACTGGTTTTTTTCTGCCTGAAGAAAATTCTATTCATTTTCCGTATTTGCTTCTTGGAGAGTTTATAGGATTTTTTAAATATTTTTTTTTCTTAAAATTCTACAACAACTGAAATTAAAAATTATCAGCTTAATCTTTTAAATAAATATTCGTTCTCAACAAAACTGAAAATTAATCTGCGAACAAAAATAGCAATTATTAATATATTACAGAAAATAATGCTTCTAAAATCCATTTTAAATTATTTTTAAATCAGAAAAATAAAATTATAAGCAGAAATTGACTACCCTAAGCAAAATCGTAATACGCTATGTAATTTCTTAATCTGGATAAACGTTAAATATTTTAGTGTTATTCGATTTAAAAATTTTAATATCAGCAAATTAACAGTATAATGGCACTCTTGTAGCACAATATTAAAATAAAAACATGCTTGAAGTTTGATCTTAAAGTTCAAGCATTGGTTATTTCTGTATTTTTATAAAATGCCATAAAACATTTGTTTCTCCTTGTTTTATAATTTATATTTAATATTTTTTTCTTTATATAAAATAAAACATTAAAAAAACAAATTGCTAGATTACAAGCATACTGAAATGAAGCAGTAAATATTAAATTCAAGTTTTCTGAAAGTATTAAAAGAATATTTTAAACTCGCAACAATTCAGCTCTTGAGAGGAATTTAATTTCACAAGAACCTGAAGTTCCAGAAATACGCAAACGGTAAATCTTTATTTAGCTCGAGTAAAAAATCTAATTCTCATCTCTTCATATGGATCTCAAGCCGACTTTTGATTGAACTTCATCTGATTTTGTTTGAACTTTCCATCTGATTTTGTTTGAACTTTCCATCTGTTTTTTTTATCTGAATTTTGCAAACTTAAATAAACTTATGACTTTGTAAGAAATAAGGTAAATATACCGTGAATGCAGCATTAATCCTTATTTCTGCCATATATTACGGTTTAGAAAGTCAATCTTTGCGTAATAGCTTTATTGAAGCCATTTCATCTAATAAGAGTATTTAATGCATTAACCTTCCATTGGGCGCAGCTGCTCTCTCAGATTATTCGGGTATATTTTATGTTCGTTCTGAAATATTTTAGCAATTATTTAATGCCCTTTATCTATGTTCTTAGACCTTCGAAGAGAGAGAATTAACGAAGTTTTCGACGTCATTGCCCCATTGTCAAGGGCCAAGGATCCACAATTTCGATCTCTCAGATCGCCGGTCTCAAAGGTGTAAATTTTTTTCATTTTCAGTTTTTTATTTACATTTTTATTAGTATATCATTGCAGTTTATTACTACAAAAGGATTCAACGTGGTTAGGGAATTTACATCAAAAATTATGAATGATTGCTCCAAAACGCACAATTAATAATAGTAATTTTAACTTCACGATGACTGTTATAGCACAATCTTTGAGCTGAGAACGATTTTGAGGAATCTTATTGATGCTGTATTACGATATAGGAAACATAAATAATATATACGTGAATAAATACATTTTAGGTATTCATTTACAAAATTGGCATTATTTAGGTTGAAAAAACAACATGATCATATTTGATAATTTGTCTTATTGACCTTTTAAGAAGAAACGGCTTTCCTCGCCAATAAATAATAAGTATTCGTATCGCTGGGTATTCTGGCGATTGAGGGTTAAAAAATGCTGTAGGAGTACCGTCTTACCGCCACGAGAAAACTCAGGTGGCTGTCGCTATGAAAACAGATATCCCACCATTATGGGGTAAAGAAAAGGCTTATTTCGTTTTGGCGCAGATAGGACCGGCGGATGTCTCATTTCGCTTTGAAATTTCCGGTCGAAAACGAATTTTGCCTAATGAATTGCGCTTTGTTTGCCAAATGTTGCTGTTGGATTTTATATCACCTCCTCCTTCATCGACTCGTCTACTTGAGGTGACCCTGTTCAGAGCTTTTCTCCTGTCAGGTGACAATATAATGGCATGCAATACTTCCATAGAGATAAGAATCATAAAATGGAAGATGGAGCCGTTTGGATCAATTTTATGTGTAGAAGGTTTTGGAGACTTCGCGTCATGCCGAATGAAAAATAAATCCATAATTATTTTGCTTAACTACAAAACGCATCTCGCAAGCAAGTTAGGCAAGTATCACTCAGACAAGAACAAGTGTCATTATACCGTAAAAATTGCTTTTCCTATCCAATGAATGATATAGGTTAAAGTAAGAAGCAGTGATATAGGGTTAAATTGTTGTAGGGCTTGATAGCAAACAATACCCTCTGTGGAGGTAGAACGACAAATGAAAGATCAAGGAAGAAGGTGAATTTTATGCGTTGAACATTTTGAGAAAGTTCGCTTCATGCTGGAATGAAATTAAAATTTATAATTATTTACTTAACTACAATATCGCATTCCACAAACAAGTTAAGAAAATATCACTAGACGAGAACAAGTGCCATTAATGCCGCAACGGTTTTTCTCGTTGCACGATATATCCGATCACCTTATAGGAGATCGATGGCTTCTATCATCTATTGGCAAGGAACAATATATTTATTTATTATTTATTTATAATTGATATATAGTACTCTCTGCAAGCCACAAATGTACAACAATGAGTTGTTTACAAGTCAGTATGACAAACAATTAAGTTTTTGAAAGACAATTCTTCTTACAGCAAAAAAATTCACAACTTGACCTAACTTAATTTTCATGCTACTAATAAGATGTCCTTTGGTTTTGAAGTTGTCGCCTTTTTATTCATCCTAGAGGTCTATATTGAGATGATTCTATGGATTCAGGTAATTTTGTGTAAAATTATAAAGATAATTTAATGATTAAATTTAGTTTGCACCTCTTAACAAAATGCGATATCTGGATGCACGAGTATTCTCAGGCTGTTAGTTACGGTTAAATAAGCAAAGAATAAAATGGTGAAGGAAGAAAACAAATAAAAAAGTGCAAACACATGAAATGGAAGTGAGAAAATTATAAATATAAAACAATAATAATAACAAAAAAATGTGCGTTGAACTCCATCAAAATATGAAATAAAATTTGAATAATCAAGCAATCAAAATTATAAGAAGTAAAAGCGCAAAATATCTCTGGAAAAGAAAGAGAAAATATACCAAAAAATAAAAAAATAAAAAGGAGTGAGAACATGAAATGAAAAGAATGACAGAAGATAATATTAAACATAACATCATTAAAAATAAATTAAAAAACGGTTTGCAAAAGTTCAGAAACTTTTATAATAGTAGAAAACATTATTTATAATTACAAGTGTGAAGAATTCTGTAAAAGATAAGAGAGCACCTGTGTTAATCAATAAAATCCAGGTCAAATGGCAAGCCTTCTCTGAAAGCTGCAAGTTTTGTTCAAAATTTTTCGCAACGGCGACATGGACACGAAAAAATAATGTGCTCTACTTGCTGAATTCTCCTGCAAAAAGTCACACACGTCACTATTAGTCGATTGGAACCTCTTAATCCTCCCATACTTACTGCCCAGTATAGGACTACTGAGCCACTTGAAGAGAAAAAGAAAGAATTGTCTGTCAAGCTTATTAACTGTTGGAAAGAACCAGTAGTCTGGGATTTTTATGAAAGAAGTCATACTCTTCTCTTTCATACAGTCTTGATGATTGAGTCCTTTCCAATGACATTTTGAGAATCTGACGCTTCTAAGTTGATAGGTACAATAAAGGCATTCTTTGCAAAAATACATTGCCTCTCTTTCTATTACCAAGGATCCTTAGTGCCCTTCACGTGAGTTATAGAAAAAATATCCAAGATTCTCTTAGATTCGAAGAATTCAGAGTTTTACCACAAGCTTTTCTTTTGAGTTTAATGTTTAAATGAAAAAGAGAAGAAAGAGATTCGAACAGATCACAATTGAGAAAACGGCTCCATTTTCTTTCAACTTCTTTGCAGATTTGATACACTGATGGTGCAGAATGATAGTGACTGTACAGTGGGATTTATATTAAAAACAATCCCAAGAGTTAAAAATTCAGAGGAGGAATCCTGATGCTCTGCTCTGTCTTTCTGCTAGCTGAAAGCCCACGAGAAGGCTCCCTACCGGACTCTTAACTTCTTTGTAGTAACGAAATTTGGATACTAACAGATACCCAGAAGTTCTATCCCATGTTTGGCCAATTGCATAGAGTAAGAGATAATACAGAATGAATATTTTAAACAAATTTAAAAGTCTCCTCAGTATCACTCGGATTTACACCCATGTGATTCCCTTCCTCATGCCCATCCTGGTAAATGATGATGGATGAATTCTAAAGAGGTACGATGTGCTCAGTGCACTTCTGCACTCTCTCACCTTACTTGGATGTGTCTCTAGAGCTAAAAGTCAGGGATAAAACTGGTCATCATTCTCACCTCGTGCATCACTGGTATCACCGATTTGACAGGTGGCTCATCCACTGATCTCCTGCAGCAGTAGACCAAACAACTCTTACTGCTTACCTTGTGAGGTACAAAAGTTTGGAATTTCTTCTCTGATAATTCTGGATACTTTTGGATCTGTCTAAAATGTATGGCAATGAACAGCCACACTTGATCATCTTGCATGCCTGGGGCTTTCAAACAGGATGTCGTTCCAAGTCGTCTACTGACTTTGGATTCTTTAGGGTGCACAGGCCTCATGGACTCTGATATAGCTTCTGGATCTTCCGGGGTATCAACTAAATCAACAACAACTTGCAAGATTAATGCAGAATACATTTGCTTGGACATAGCACAAGCACAGGAATAGAAACTGCTGTGACGCAGCTCATGATCATCTTCGTAGACAACCAATGCGTACAACTTTAGAGTCTATTTTGCTGCCATCAGTGCAGCGTAGCTTTCTGTGAAAATTATTAGAATAGTGCTTTCATATTTTATTATCTGAATCGGTGCAGCAAAGCAGGATGGGGAATATCAAGGGGTCACGTCATTGGTCATACTTAGGAGAAGGACGCCCTAAAAGAAAAACTGGCTATTCATTCCCATGCTGAATTTCAGATCAATGGTGAAACACCAGTATAGAACGAAAACAGCTTCATAGTTTAAGTTCCATTTAACATGCGAAGAAGGATTCTCTCTGTATTTTCCCTCAAAATGCCGTTGATTAATTTTTTTAATGATTTGCCCCTAACAAGGAGCCAAAGTAATGCCACGCATTGCTCTGTTGATAATCCGAGGACTATATACATTCATTTCCAAACTATTCTGTCAACACGGCAAAGACCAACTAGCATCTCCTCCATTTTGGGAAATGAAATTTGTATCACTTTTCAGATTAGTTTTATCTTAAAATACTAAGGTACTTGTATTCACGCACAACCTAAGTCGTTTCTCAGAGGCTCAGTTAATGGTGAAATCGCGTGTTCAAACTCCAAAACTCACCATATCAGCTCGAATTTCTTTTCGTAGGATTAAAAGAAAAGTTTGTGACTGACTTCAACCCACCTGAGCAGTAAAAGTCAAGGATCTTGCTGTGAATCCACTTACATCATGCTTTCGTGGCCTGGACAATAATTAGATGCTCATCTGCAGAAGCTTATTTTTGACAATCATTGAGGGAAATAAGTAGATCGTTTATAAATGTTCCACAGAGTAAGGGATCGGAAACCATGCCTTATGACAGCACTTTCTCTAGGGAATGTTTGGCCTGGAAGGGGTTGTTCTGCTGTTTCTCAGACAAAAAACATTTCAGTAGGTAAAGCATGTTTCGGATACCAGCCTCTTTGAGTATCTCAAAATAGACGGGCCACCAAGCATATAGGGTGAAAAGTGTTGTGATAATGATATAGGGTTAAAGTTTTGTAAATACGATCCAAGCTATACCTTACATGAGCTCAAATATCACAATTTTATGCGTAAATTGAGAAAGTTCGCGCTCAGTGTCGGAAAGAAGAAATCCATAATTAATTACTTAACCTAACATCGCCTGCAGAAAGTTAAAATAAATATTCAATAGAAGGAGGAACAAGTGTCATTAATGCCGCAAAGCTTAGATGAAATCTTTAAATCTATTAAACTATCAAGCCACAGTTAAAAAATTCTTCTTAACGTTTTCATTTGAATCATCACATAAAACTAAAAAATTTCAAAATTCCATTGTTCTCACAAAATGGTATATATGTAATGATTTAACTTTTTAATCTTTTAATTAATTCTTTCTAACGCCAATTTATTTTTGATTACTTTACTTCAATCCTTGAGAACCACACTTCTATTTTAACTTCCAGAGTCACGAATGATCACAGAGTAAGTAGAGATCTCAAGGGGTTCCCCGTTTTCCCAGCAGTATTTAAAGCTTATGCAGTCTGCCCTTTTCTGATTTTAACACAAGCAACAGCGTGCACTCGGCGTCGTTCGCAATTATTGTCATGGAATTGGACATTTTAAATGTCATCTAATATGTAAAAATAACCTGATCGCCTTTTAACATAAAATTATGATCTTGGGATAAAGAAAAGTTTGCTTTAAGTAACTGTGGAATTCATTTAAAAATGCCTCTACAAGTCCAAAAAAGTTGATGATATTATATATATTACTTCGTTATGTGGAAAATAATAAAACATGAAAGCATTACTCAGATAAAAGTTATGAATGTCTTACCTAAAATAGAGAATGCATATCAGAAACAACTGAGTTGGATAAAAAGTTGTAGATAAAATAAAATATGAGTTAGAATAATGAAGTCCTGCTTTATAAATAGATACTGAGATCCATATAAAAATAAATAGAAGCAACAGAGCAGATTTATATTCAATAAAAATGGAAGCCTCACGACATAGTTTGCGATTTCCGAAATTCTTCCATTAAGCTGGTAAGTCATCTATACTTCATTCCATTCATTTGTACCAACACTGGTTTTTTTTCCACCCACTCAAGTCCAAAAAGTCATTCATCTGAAGCTACAAAGTGCTTTGGCAGTAGGGGAGAGCGATCTTCTATCGCCCTCTACAGCTGCTCTTCGATTCCCCTATTTCCCCCACTCAGAGGATTTCCGATAAAGGTAGCCTCGTCGCGAGGTCCCAATCTAGTCAAATCGTTTGACCCGCGATACCCTCGCATCAGGGTCACAACTAAAGAATCGGAAAAAGAATGGAAATCCAGGTTTTCCCAGACGCTATGCTATTTTCCATAGGTTTTCGACCTTGAAAATCGTTTTTTCCTTGTCATGTTCCACAATTTCCGTTTTGGAAGAGATATGAATGGCCTGCTTTAAAGAAAGTAAATACCAATTCCAGTTTTTCAAATGCGATGGCATTTTGGCGACAGTGAAGGTCGTTATTTCAGGTTTCAAACAGTGAGATATGGTGAAATGACTTCAATTCGAAGCCTGCGAGTTCTTGCTCTACGGTTTACAACGGAATTGTATCAGATTGATATCAATGCGATGAAAGGCAATCAAATTATTATTTCCGTTTCAGATTCAAAACATTTTCGGTTATTTTTTTCTCACTTATACTATTTTAATGCACATTTATATATTTTCCAGATTCTTAGTGTCAGTGCTATGTAAGAATGAAAGGCTAATTGAATTTATATATTTTCATTTAAATTTAAAAGACTTATTACGCGCATATCTTGTTTTCAACATCTATTAAGCGCATATTTTGTTTTCAAGGGATTTGCAAAGGATTTTTTTTCATTTCTGATAGGTGTGATTACTAATAGAACATGACAGTCACTTTGCATTAAAGAAAGTTTCATTTCTCATTTTATTAGTTTTCGAATGAAAAAAAAGTATCTATAGTTCATTTTCTGAGTCTTATAAAGTTTTACTGAGATCTTAACTTTCTTATCATATACATGTCACCTATTTCAAAATTCGGGGTCTTTGAATGCTATAATTTTGGGGAGTTTCAAGTCGTGCACCGAAAACTTTTGTACGATGAAACACAGAAAAACTTTTTTTTCTAATTTCTAATTTTCTATTTTCTAATTTCTAATTTTCTAATTTCTAATTT
>BGPR01000469.1:548756-568696 GCA_013235015.1 Araneus ventricosus
TTTTCTAATTTCTAATTTTCTATTTTCTAATTTCTAATTTTCTAATTTCTAATTTTCTAATTTCTAATTTTCTAATTTTCTAATTTCTAGGTGAAGACACCCAGAAATTTTCAATAAATTGAAAATTAACTATTTACAACTCACAGAATCTAATTTGAAAAGTTAAGGTTTTGTTTCTTTAGAATTTTTCTTTCACAAACTCTTTAAAAAATTCAAAAATAAGTGAAATAAATTTAAATTTCTAGACTGTCCTTTATCGAAATTTTTAAATACTTTACAATTTTCCAAATAAAGTCATAAAGATGCACTTGCCGTTTAGATAATGAAAGGCTAGTTGAAATTTATTCTTCTGATTTACCGGCGATAAATAGAAAACTGCTTTTCCTGATTGAGAAAAATAAGAAAACCAAAAAATTAAAATAACTTCACAATAAAATTACTCATTAAGACAAATTTTTGAAAGTGATCATTTTCCAAATAAGCTTTATTATTACTCATTAAGATAAATTTTTGAAAGTGATCATTTTCCAAATAAGCTTATTTTTAAAACTATACAATAAATACTGAAAGAAAACAGATCAATGAGTAAAATGTGTTGCCATATCAAGTTTCAATTCATCGATTGCATTATTGATTGCCTTTGACATTTATATCTGGTGAATTATAAAATTCTCCCTTGACATCAGTGAACTTGATTTATAAAAAAGCTATGCATAAAAAGGCAATTCTCAATTTATTAATAATCGACAAAAAGAGCAATGCATGATAAATGGAGAACTCTCTCTCTTCCCTTTCTTTTTTAATAAAGGTTTCGTTCTTGTACTTCATTTTACTAATCAGATTAATCGCCATTTCATTATTCATTAATTTCACGAACTTCTTCGCTAAGTTAATTAGCACATTTTCTCAAATCTTCAACGAAGGAAGCTGTTCGACCCAAAGAATAAAATATCCCGCTGGAAAAATGATTTTGCGAAGGATTTAGTTAAAATGAATTAATATGGAATCGCAGTTTTTGTTTACTAATTGGTTTAGAATTTTTTCTTTAAATTGCACGAAAATTGGTTGATAATTTTCTGACTGAATGATTGAAGCAAGACTGCTACATTAGGTATCTCAAAAGCTTACTGTAAATGAAATATGTGATTAGAGCGAGTGATTGCTATAATGTTAAGAAAAATATAAAATCCATCTTTACTTCAGATTTACTATTCAAAGATAAATATTAAACATGAGTTTTAAGTGTTTATTGAACTTGCCTGAATTTTTGAATTTTTTAAATGAAAAATCTATTCAGTCTATTACTTTTCAAAATTTTCGTGATCTTACAAGTTTGGGTTCTTTTTATATTTCTGGCTCAATTTGAAATAAAAAATATCAAGCTTTTGCTTCATTACACCATCTGTATCCCCCGGTTAGAACGATTTCCGTTTAAAAATATCATGCTGTAATAAACTTAACAAATTTTAGTTAAAGTCAATTTTTGAAAGAATTTGTTGAACTTTCTCCACAATATCCTGGCTAGAAACATTTTGCCAAAAATTCTTGAAATCTGGAATAAAAATTTAAATCGCATTTTCATTAGCAAGGCATTTTCTGTATATAAGGCAGTAATTAAATTTATTCAGTTTTCTCATACTACTTTGAAACATTTTTCTCGTATTAGTTATGAATAGAAGACGCAATATCTTTAATAAATATTTTTTAAAAAATATGCCTAATGTGTTTAATTTAGTTTTAGTTTAGTTCTTAAAAAGTTATCGGGTGTTTACTTAACATGCCCATACTAAAAAGACAGATTAAAATACCGGAACGTTTAAAATATGCATAAAATCATTCAAAATTAATATTTTTTAAGGGTACTACACATGAAATGTTGATTTTTCTCTATTATCATTTGTTTGAAACAAATTTGCAATAAAAAATACAAACAAACAAGAGTTTTTTTTAGTTATAATATAAAGAATAGAAGAAATTAATGTATAATATAAGAAATTAGTGTATATCGTAGTTGTTCAGACAGAAGTCTATAAGTCCGCAAAAACATTTTAACGGACTACTACAGTCAATTAGAATTTGCAATTAATTATGCTGTGATAAGAAACCAGTTATTTAAACATTAGTAAAAGAGTCGTATGAGCTAGAAATCTCTAAAATAATGTTTAATCTTTATCATAACGACTCAAAATTATTTGAGTTCAAACTCACCATATCTCATTTATCTAGTTTTGGACTTGGTGACTTTTGCCTGAACGACGAAGATAATGTCGGTTGTGATGCCAATTTAACATTCGAAAGACTATCTCCTCCGATTCAAAGAAAACCTTTAAACCTTGAACCAAAATGATAACTTCAAAAAGCTCTAAATGAATAATACGTACTTTAATATAAACTTTAGATTAACCATCTGAAATATATCTGGTTGAAAGCATTAATCTAAAAATTTAGCGAATAATCCTAATTTCTCCTAAGATGAAACCGCCTCATCTCTAAAGAGGGCATGGAATCAAGAAGGCTATTCTATTGATTCTAACCGTCGATAGCTGAAGCGCAGTATGATTTGAGCCAAAGTTCCTTACACATCAGTAATGAGGTTTTTCGGTTAGATACAAGAGTTCTAGACTCAAAACCTTCTATGGACGAGTTTTCTGCTTTCTTTGTTTACATTAAGTGCCTGCACTACGCATTTCCGGTGTAATACTAAGTCAATGGATCTTTTAAGCGGAAGTCCAACATACAAACAGATAAAGTGAAGGTTTTTAATGTAAGTAAACAAACCAGAAAACTCTTCCATACGTAGCCTGTTATAATTTGATGATCAAAACTAAATTTTTTAAACCTCTTTATAATGATGGAATTTTTTAATCAATTTTACATTCGCTTCCTGATGTACGAGTTCTGAAGTTCTGTAAAGCTTGTGTTCTCAATGATAATACACTTTTCTAATATTTTTAGAACTTAATTATACATTAAATTTTGATTAAATTTTTAATTAAATTTTGATTCAAAACAAATCCCCCCCAAAAAAAAATTGTTCCCACCATCATAGGGAATTTGAGAAAAAAAATCCTTTCAAGATACCAAACTTTTATAATAATAAATCAATTATAAATCTAAGAATAAAAAGTAGAAAATAATTTCTGGATTCCCGTACACTCACAAAAAAGTGTTTTAAAAACTATTTTTATTAAATTTATTCGCGTTCAAATCTTTCTTACTGCATTCGTTGGGGAACTTGTGAGAATCAGAACTCTTTTGCGGAAGGAGACTTATTCCATCACTCACGGAAAGATCCGAAAAGTAATCATCGCCGGATCATATATCTGCGCAATCATTACTCATCCCGATTTTATCTCTTCTTCTTCGAGGAAACATTAAGTGTGGCATCCTGGAAGGCGATTCATCAACCAAGTGTCAGATAATGGCTGACTAAAACCGTTTCATTAATTCACATACACTGTTTGAAAATTTAACTTCTGTTGCATTACTAAATTTTTTCTTCATTAACAGTTTATTTAAATTTGGCACATGTTTTATAGGCTTTATGAAAGAAATCTTATCTTTATTTTCAGTAATTTAGTTGATAAGTGTTAGGAAACTTGACCTTAAAATATCAGGGTCCGAATTTTTCGAACCCAGATCAGATACGATGGTTCTCACTACTTCAAATCACTAAACGTTTGCAGCAGCATCGATTCACTTTCAGCTTTATGCAAATTGGATATCGCTATAAATACGAACAATACTGTTCAGCGGTTGCTGTCAGGCATCATTTTCTTATACTCCCATTCTCTTTTGGTTCTAGTTATACGTCCATTATTAGGCAATACTTTTAGGAAAAAGTCTAAATTTATTAGGATTAGGAGTAATTACTTTAAATGCTACAAATTGCTTAAAAATGATTATTAAATTGGTAAATGATTCATAGTTTAACTTTAGACGAGTTGACGATAATGCTTTTAATAAAGCATTTGTTTTATCACTGCCTGATCATTGTATTGGAATCTCCGAATTTTGAAGACTAAACTCATGATTATAATATCAATATTCGTATATAAAATATAAGAAAAGTATTTCCCTCATCCAGGGGCAAATTAAAGTCTAAGTGCGCCAGGCGAGCTGAAAAGGGCCTCCAAAATTCAAAAGTTTTTTTTTTAATATCACAATAAATTTATTTAATCAATAAACTCCCAAAATTCCTTTCTATCTAACCAGATGTACAATCCTAGTTTAGATAGATTGGTGTTTAATCAATTTCTGATGCAAAAACACTACCCCGTCAAAACTTTTAGTTCTAAGGAAAAAAAACATCTGTTAATAAAAGTATCTTACGAAACTGTCATTTAAGTGATCAGACTGAGTGGCGAGTTTCCATTTTTAATGATTATCAAATAATTCACACGTCTGTTATTAATACTAATATATCAGTTTAGTTAGTATTATTTTTATTTCCAAGACCAATTGCATTCAGTGGGCTGCTTCGAATAACTGCCACGGTGGAAATGTAAAACTAGCGACTCCCGATTTCTATTCATTTTCTCTCACACTTTTACTAAACGTCTTTTACAATACCCAATATCAATGGGGAATCAAGAATTCGGGTCTGGGGATGTAGTCCAGTCATTAGGTGCTAAAAAGGGATGATTTAAAGCAAATTCTGGTGGAGTCGTAATTTTTTGCTCCTATATGTTTTTTGGGGTGCTGATTACGAATCTGAGGTTTTCCACCAAAAATTTTTGTTGGAATTTTAGTTATAGCCAAAAAAACATGAAAAAATGGACTTTCTGCCAGTTTTTTGCTTATAATTCAAAAACTATCAACTTTTTTATAGCATTATCACATATCAAAATAATCAGCACAAAATTTCCTACAATTTATGTCTGCATGTATTATGTACTATTGGGAAACCTCAGATTCATAATCAGCACCCCAAAAAACATATAGGAGCAAAAAATTACGACTCCACCAGAATTTGTTTTAAAAAATTACCTAATGACTGGACTACTGGCTGAAATCATAAAAATTTTGCATCGTCATGACGAATGTCAAACCTCATGACTTATGTAAACCAAACCACTTTAACTTTACATACTTTACTCACCTGACAATAAGAATCATAAAGAACACTACAATACTTTCGATAATTTAATAAAAATTACAATGAAATAACTAGTCAAAAAATGTTTTCGACCGCGCTAACGCTACAAGTACAAGTGGAATGACTAGAAAAGTAGGAAAATTTTCGAGCCTGTCAGGCCAGAAAGCAATGCTGTCAAGTTTTTAATATTTTTTTAAAAAAGGGAAATTAAGAACAAACAGTTATAGTGATTTTAAATAAATCAAGAATTTTGGCTTAGCTCTGGGGGTTTGCAGCCCGATAGCCTCCCCTTGGATTCTCCACAGCCCATCATCGTGGCCCCCTCGTATGAAATGATTTCACGCACTTATAATCAATAAAGGGTCTTTCTTTGCCCTCCTAAGGATATATAAAAATACTGGCTTTCACTTTTACTAAAGAAATACTAAAAAACATATATAATTTCCACAGATGATGAAATGATTTTCGCCAGAACACACTACCTCTGTTTCTGAATATAAACATTACGAAAACGCAACTATTCGTTCTTTATTTCTAAGAAACCGTGACATCCTATCATGGTATAAAAAGAAGCGTGCGTGAACTTACATTTACTGTATGCTTTGGAAGGTATGCTCCAGGAGAGGAAAACAATATCTGTATCCTTTAGACTGGACAGTTTATTCATTAACTCCGTGTTCCATATAGAATTACCTCAAATTATTTGTGAAAATTTGACAGGAATAAAAAGAAATCAAAAAGTAATATTCACTAACTTGCATGTCACAGCCACTCATAACTATAGCAGCAGGGCACAACCAATTTCTACATGACAATGTATTTTGAAATAAAAATATTCTCGAAGTACTATATTTCCCAATTACTTGTGCTTTCATTTTTAAACTAAAATTTAAAAAATAATAATCTTCTATCTTGAAAAGAGTCAAAAACTATTGTAAAAGTTCAACGCGTTGAACTTCTGCAATAGTTATATATTAAAAACATACAGCATAATTTAAAAAGATATTTTAAAAACATAGAGTATTTCAAAAATTTAAAAAGCAATTTACTGCTCAGAATTAATGTATAATTTTAATTCTTATCAATTATTAAAGCATTTGTTGGTGTTTTAATAAAAAATATGAATTATTGTTGCATTTATGTGCTTGTATTTCATAATTCGAGTGTTTTTATTAAAATCGAATCCATGTTCTATGCAAACTGATCTCCGGGACTTTTTAAATTTGCAATGTTTTTAACTTATCATGAATTATTAATAGAAGTAATCTGGGTCTACATCTTTGTTGAATAAAGAAATAATCTGAAAAAGTGTCGAAATGAGTCCGATTTGGTATTAGTCTTCAGTTTAGAACTACGCTGGGGAAAAATAGTTTGGAACATAGATGATTTATGCCTCAAAAGACTTTTAAAAATTATACAATGGAGAGACAAACGGTTTATAAAAAAATGGTTTTTCAACAGGTTGATTGACTCTTCAATGAAAACAAGCATAGGTTTTATGTTGATTTAAATTTAATATTAAATATATTTTTTGCATTCCCACTTTATAATCCTTTAGTATTCAGCATTAAAGTAATTCTTTTTAGATCTTTATATTTCCTTAAAGTTGTTAGAAAGTAATTGTTCAGTATTCGATAATAATAACGAAAGCAATCTTTCTAAAAAAGTTATCTTTCTGTATTTGTTTTATTCAATGATTCTGAAGTTATTTCGATAATACTTAAGTTATGATATACTTAGGTTATTTCGATAATATTTAAGTTATGATATACTTGTACCAGCTTCAAACATTTTAATTGTGGTTAATTAAGATGAAATTAATAGATGGAATATATTAATTATAAAGTTACATAATTAGCAATTATAAAATGTTAGTATTATTAATAAAAATATAGTTATCATCATTAAAATTATGCAAAATTATATTATGTTAAAGCCAAATACCTGGCAAGAAGAAATGTAAAAGCGTAATGCATTCAGTGGGCCCCCAAGAAATTCTGCGCCAGGGCCCCCAACAAGCTTAATCCCTCCTGTCCTCATTTCTAAACAATTGAATATAATATTATTTCTTAATTATCTAAAGACAAATTTCCAAAAGAAAATAGATTATTAAAGTATGAGATAACGGTAAAAGAACCATGTTTCGATAATACAATGTATTATCGAAACAGATTTCTTTCATAATTTCTATGTCACAGAATCTAAATTCGTTTTCCATTTAAATATAATAAATATTTTTATCATAGAATATATTAAATCGCAGTTTTTTTTTCAATTAAATTATTTGATAGGTTTATGAAAAGTCATTCCTGTTTTCATAAAGAATTTATGGGATCACATTTTTTTTTTGTCCAATAGAACACAAATATTATATATTTTATATCTGTCCTTAAAATTAAACTGCATATCTATCAATAAATACCACAAAAGTAAATAATTAACAAGTATTTCAAGATATAAAACCAAAGTACCTCTCAATGAATCGTTTATTTTATCAATTGTTCTCTTTTCTTAGTTGCTGATTTTCAAAACTGTGCTCTCTTTTTAGTTACAGATTTTCAAAATAATATTTCTTATTGGAAAATAAAAAAATGTATCAGAGAAACAGTTAAAATTTTCACACATATTACTTCACTATCGAATTTAAAATTCTTCAATTGTCAAATTACGAGTAATTTCTTGCAATATATCCCATGTTTAACTGTCCTCATTGAATGCAAATGAATAAAAACGTTAGAATAAACTTATAAAAAATACAAACCCACACAAACTGTAATAATTTTTAACTACTTAACGATGAATAAATCTATTCAAGTTTCGTTTTGTCTAGCCCCTTACAATGATTAAACCATAAGAGACCGATCAGATATAGTTCTCATTTCAATTCAAAATACAATTTAAAACTAGAGTATTTCAACGTAAAGTTCGCATTTGAAAAGTATTAAAAGACAAAGTTTTCCTCTTTTAACTCGTGTATATGATAATAATCATGGGTATATTTCCTACCAATTTCACAATCTCGAAATACATTTCTTCTTCTCTGAATTTTTATAATTGATAAACAATTGATAGATAGAATTACATCATCAAATATGATCTGTCACTTCTAACTTCTTTTAAAATAATCAGAATTTGGAATACAATTTATTCTCCAAAACTAAATTTAAATATATGTTTTATAATCACACCATTCTTTTAGTATCAATTAGGGTATTCAGGATAAAGATGGAGACCGAAAGATATTATATATATGATGCATAAAACTAAACATATTAAGAATATTTTTTATGAAGCTGACAGTATAATCCGGGTAAAGTAATCTGATAAATATATAGCTCGAAACTCAAGTTATATCATTACTTGGGACTCTTTTGTTCATGGAGCAAAAACCTTAATATTATCAACTGTTTTGGGGTTTGTTAGGGTTTATGCTGAGGAGTGTGATCACAATGTCAATATTGTCACGATTTGGCGGGCAAACTGTTGTTTCTGATTTTTGATCATATAGTAAAATATGTCAAACAAGAGTGTGAAATAAATATTCCTTTAAATTATTTTATCAAAGGAAGAAACTGTTCAATTGTAAATTACGTCCTCGAAGCATTCCCAACAGTTTCCAATAATTTCATATTTCATTTTTGACACATTTATCTGAAATACCTGCCCCTTCTAGCATGTCGAGAAAGGGCTATTGAGCATCCATACATACTCTAGACATGTCAGCCACTTCATTCTTCTCACTAGAACACCGTTCCAAATTCCCATAATGAATGAATATGCTTGCTATTTTTATGAAAATGCATGTAAGCAATGTGTATATTAAGCAAAACCATTGATGAAATTTGTAAATTTCTGTGGAACGATGTGAGCGCAGAATTTTTAATTCTTCATCAATTTCTGGACTGTCTCCTAAATGCCCTAGAAAACGAATCTTCTGTGTAAAATGCTATTCGTTACAGGATCGAAGTTCAAGGGCAGTTGGACTAGCCTTTCCGGAGGAATTCTAAGAAATGTGAAAATTTGAAAGTGTCCGGATGCTTTTGAGCATATAGTGTAACTCACGTGATGAAAACCACTTGACATTCTGTACTTTTAACTCTGTGAATTATATTCATTCACATCTTCATATAAAAATATTCAGTGTGATCAAGAAGGCTTTTTGCTTATTCCATTATATTTCTTTCTTCATTACAACATAAGCCAGGAAGTGACAACTGAACAGTTGTCATAGCAGTCAGGTGCACTAGTCTTGGAGAATACTCATATTCCCCGTGGAACGAATCCTTGTCATTCCTACTTGCTTCCAAACTTGTTCATTACTACTAGTTCCCAATGAGATTCATTCAGGAATCCCTTAGGGAGGTTAGATTTTCTGATGCTGAGAAACTTATGGATCTCTATCAAGGCTAACATTAGAGATACATTTCTAATAACTGCTTTTAATATTTACTAATTGTTGAAAAAATATGAGTTATCATCATATTTAAGATTTCTATCTGTATTTTTAAAGTTAACCCATTTTCATTATTTATTCCGAGAAGGATAGATTGAGATCCTGAACTGTAGTATGCAACTGTATTCTAATTTCTGAAACTTAAAAAGTATACCGACGATTGATATCTTGCATCAGCAAGTCCTTAACCCAAAACAAATGTAACATATTTACCAATTTGAATTAATAAATAAGTTCGTTTATCTTTTAAATTACCATATTCGCAAAGAAAATCAAACATACATAATTAATTATAAAATAATGAATTCTATTATCTTTATATTCTATAATAACTTTCAAAATTATCTACAGATCTGTTTTAATAAAGAATATTTTGCTTTTCTCAGCAAAATTACATGATACGGAGCTGTCTGTTGTCTCAAGTGCAATTTTTTTTAAAGTTTTTGAAGAATTTAACTCTAGCATAAACTGAATGCTTGTGTTTATGAAAACTGAAAATATATTTATTTTTATTTTCAGTTGAACAACTGGAAGCTGAATTATGAACAGAAACTTTCCATGGTACGGAGCTGCCTGTTGTCTCGAGTACAATTGTTTTGTTAAATTTTTAACGGATTTTACTCTAGCATATGTTGAACGTTCTGTGCTAATGAAAATTAAAACTATCTTAAATTTTATTTTTAGATGAACTAGTTGAAGCATGGTGAATAGAAAATTTCTATGGCAAGACAGATCCTACAACAGATCCTGTTCCTCAACCAGTTGAAGTATGGGGAACAGAAAATTCCCATGACAAGACAGCTCCTACAACGAATCCTGTTCCTGAACCAGTTGAAGTATGGGAAATAGAAAATTTCCATGACAAGACAGCTCATACAACAAATCCTGCTCTTGGTCAAATGGAACAGCTGATCTAAGACGAAGGGAACAAAATCGTAAAATTTTCCGATGCAGTAGTAGAGAATAACGTGGCCCGAAGTATGCGAAAACCCAAACTAAGAAGACAAGGAATAGTGTTGAGACAACAGCATCTCAGTCTGAACCTCAAGAGAGGTGCATTCAGCCAATACGATCAGGACAGACAAAATTTGCAAAGAAAAAATCACTCAAAGAAAGGTTGGCTCACCGTAAAAGCGAGCATCGCCTCAGAGCAGAACCGAGAACAAGTTTTTGCAGAGAACGCCAGCTGATACCCGATAAGTGCTTAAGAGATGCAAAGACATCTTCGAACCTAAAAATTTTAAATGCTGCTAAACACTATATAAAAGCAGTGGCATCAACTGAGTGCATCTGCAAACTCATATATGAATTTAATGTACTACGCTGAATGCAATTTGAACTTAAACTGTTGTGCCTAAAAAGTCAAAGATATCCAAAAAAAACTACGATGCTGTATTCACAACACCCAAACGAAAGCCTCATTATTGTGACCAATGAGAGAGAGGTGTCTAATGAAAAATCCTTCCTCTAGCGCACCTAATCTTAAGACAGAGCAGCTTTCTCAATCCAACAAAAGAATAACATTTTATTCTTTTATAGTTGGTCCCCCTTAAGGATTGCATTTTTTGTTATGTAATAAGATGACCCATCCTGTTTTGGAAAGAGGCTGTCGTTTTCAATCATCATTTCAGGATACTTAAGATGCTTATGGATTCTACGTAATTTTTGTGTCAAATTATAAAGCCAACTAATGATTAAATTTTAGTTTAAAAGCCTAAAAATGCGATAATTCGATGCACGTCAATATGACGGGCGCGACACTGAAGGAGGTAATATGTTAATTATCAATAGTAGGGTAATATTGCTCAAGTCGTACCTATTCCCTTCTGACATTCTTTTCGTCGAATCAGCAATGCTGACGACACTGCGATGATTGCTAGCATTGAAGATGTCAATTCCATTATTTAGAACTGAGCTTCGATGCGTTACAACCTAACCTCGAATAAAAAATAAGTTTTCTATAGTTTCTTATAGTTTTCGTGCATATTTCGTAAGACGTAGAGCAATAAATAATAATAATCCTAGGGTATCATTCTGTGCTATTTGAATAAGTGCTTTTATGTAACTATGGCGCTCTGGTTCGATTCATCCTTTTCTAAAGCTTATTTAAAATATTACACGTGGCGTTGCTTAAGTCGTACCTCAGACGATATTTAAGTCGTACCAGGTTAGCCTTAAGGATCTCTTGCACATCTAAAGATATATATCATTTATTGAAAGATAATATTTTTCTTTTTAATATGTAATTTTAAATGTCCATTTTCTGATTTTTAGGCTGGGTCCATAAATGTGGCAAAACGTACCTATAATACTTTGAGACGAGAAGATATTGATGAGGCGTTATGAAAATTACTGAATGGGGTTATGGGCTTCAATGAAAGTATAATAATCATAAACCGAAACTGCGGCGTCACCTTCTAGAAATAAATGAGCATTATGAATTTGGAAAACCAAAAGGGTTGACTGAGGATTAACTCAAAAACGAATAGTTTACTCAAAGAGTAGTAATATAAGGTGCATTTGCTTCAATTGCTTCCAAAGTACATAGGTAGTACGACTGAAGAACCGGTTTCATTAGTCGAATCGATGTTATTAATTCAATATTTGTTTATTTCATTCGACATAGTACTTGTGTTTTGAATCTTCTTGTAATAAATAGCTGCAATATTCATAAAAAATATGAATAATGCAAAATGTAATCCTTTATTTTGCAAAACCTGCAATTTGTAAACTTTTTTCTTTAGGGTGTACGACTGAAACAACCTTACCCTATTCCAATAAAAAAAAGTGAAACATCATAAAAATAAACTGATTACGGATAAAATTCTGCATATGGAAATAACAGTAATATTTATTTAATTTATATGAATCGGTTCATAGTCATTCAATGCACGAATAAAATTCCTTAAAAATTAGATTATATTTACGCAGCTAAAGTAACTGAATAATTTAATGACTCGTTCGTATAAAAAATATAAGAAAATACAGACTTGTAATTTACAATATAAATTAATATTCCCTCAACTTCAGAATTTAAGAACAGCTATTATTTTAATAATGAAAATCGGAAAATTATTTACTCCTTTCATGTTAATTTTACAAAAGTCCGAAGCTTAAGTAAATAATAGTTTTCTAAACATTTCTGAATTTTCACTTCAATTCCCAATTAGCGATGATCAATTTTTCGACTGAATCCACTAAAATTGTTAGAGCTTCCTACACGTAATTAAAATTATGTACTTCGATTGCTCTAAATTTGGAAAATTCATCAAAGTTTCTAAGAATTTTGTAAAATAATTTGAAATTCCAAATATTAATTCCATGAAATCAGTTCGAATATTACTTTAAAAGTTTTCACATATCTAGATTGTACAAAATTAAACATTTATATATTAAATAACAAGATTTTAAACTATTTAAGTATTTACCTAAGGATTACAATATAAACGAATAAATTATACATTCTTTTCATTAGCCAGTATCTGTTATTTACAGCAACATATATAAAAACTTTTATAGTTGAAAATAAATAAAAAAGTTTATGACATAGAAAGTTTATTTCGATTACAGAAACTACTCGTGTTTATATTTATGTAAGGTATACGTATAGTATTATTTCAAGAGTATAATAAATATTTTTAAAAAGCCTTTTTATTAAATATGACAAAATGGGTTATCTATGTTAATATGACGGTATCATCAATTCTTAGCTCTAGATTTGCACCACTGTTGCAATAATATTCAGCATATCAATCTTCTCAGTGTTTATAAAGTAAGTTATAAGTCTCAGTAAACATTAATACAAATTTTCGTATAACATTCATGGTAAATTTCCAAAGTGGTACCAAATAACAATTTATTTCCTAAGTATGTAAATACTTTGCTTTAACTAGTTATCAATGATAGACAATCAACTGCTACAGCGATTTTAGCACATATAGTTTTCTTGACACAAACGTTATAGAGAATCCATTCTCTCTTAAATCCGTTGTCTCCTTTATCTTTCTATTGTATAAAAATAACGTCTACATACGCAATTAATGATGAAATGCAGCGTCATTATTTAGGAGATTCTACTTATAAAATATACTAAAACAATAACTTCTTCATGCTTCATCTCAACCAATAAACTACTAAATATTCAACTTTTTCCTTATTAGACGTAATTCATTTTCCAAAAAATAAAAATGCTTCAAATATAACCATTTCCTGAATTCACAGATACCACTATTTCAAATTGATCACCAAATCCAACTTCGATTGTAATTCAAGGCATCCGATATAACCAACACACAAAAAAGTGTCGTGAAAAAGATTTCATGTTTATCATTAAACAGTTTAAAGCTTTGCATATCCTACACAATGCTTTCATTTTCCAAAAAAGTAAAATCCATACCGCATAATTAATCCTTACAAAGGAAACAAAGCATAAAGAAAATGGGCGTGTATTTATGAAAATCATTTATCTAAGCGAAACAATACCACATTCCCAATAAAAAGAGACACCACATTTTTTTAAAAAATGTTGATACAAACCACATCACCTTATTTCTACGCTAGTGGAGGACATAGAAGACAATTGGGAATGTTTATAAGGCGTTATTGGATGCTCCATTACTTTAACTACGAAAAATGGATTTGGGTCAGCCTTCGAAATGAGCTGGCTCTGACAAATGGATTGGTTTTCAATTAAAGCACTCCGCTCAAAAGCGTGTCTCCCTGTGGAATTTGATTACCATTTTCGACTCCAATAAACTATGATGGGACTGCTTATCGTTTGTTTTAATTACATGTTCGCTCCAAATTGGAGGTTTTGGGGAGGGAGAGGCATGAAGGGGCAGCTTTTTATGCTTGACGGAGAAATGCTCTGTGATTAGGACTAAGCCAGGGTGTGCATCAAATTTAATGGAGCTCTTTTTCTTCTTCACTGGTGTATAGTAAGTTTTTCCCACTGAAATTTTTTCTATTCAATGGCCCCAAAGGAGATAAATAAGATTTTCCATTAAAATTGAAAGGCATAATGATGGTTGGATTTTAAAAGTTGAAGGTGTTACCGAAGGGGGATCATGGTGAAATCCAATATTTGGAGTTCATTTCGATGGAAAAATTCATCTTTCCTTTTGTGGAAAAAAGTATATGGTTGAAGGCTAATGAAGCAAGTGGGAAATCCTGTAACGAAGAACATTTGTTACAGTAGCTTTGGAATGAATTAATTTCTCTCATATATCTTAAGTTTTAACTGCAGTTGGTTTTCATACATTAATTTAATTTGGAGTTATATGTGGTGAAGGACAAACTGATTTATCCTTGAAATAAATTAGGCTTTCTTTTGCTAAACTCTGATTTAATGCAGTTGGTATGAAATTCCGATTGCTTTTCATCAGCATATTTACTAATAAATTTAAACCTTGAGTCCATATAAACGATCTCCTTGGAAATTATGATTATTCATGCGAAAGGAGACAAAAAAGCAGCGAGTTAACTTTGCAAACAAGAGATAAAAGAATTTTTTCAAATGAAAATTCCGAATAATACATTCTTAGCTGCGGCTGTGTGTTCAAAATGAGCGTATGAATTAACACAAACCGAATTAGGAAAATCAATTTCGTCGATTTAATTCCTTACGATATTAATTATTAACAAATTAATGAAAATAAATTTAATAGCTGAACACATATAACATATATTTAATTTCGACATATCGCATTTTGTACGATGTAGAGAAATAAGAATTTCGGAGGAGAATTTTTTACCTTAGCACGACTTTTTAAAAGCTTTTAAAAGTCTGTTTTTTGCCTGCTTTCTCCAAATTATATTTTTTCCTTCCTTGAGTTTCCAAAAAATAGATTATTTTCTCGCTTCAATCAATAATAATTCATCACTTTGCATTTTAAAGATATTATCTCATCTGCTTGAAATAGTTTCAGATAGCTACATAGCACCTGAATTATTTCAGATTTGAAGATATTGCACAGAAAAATGGAAGGAAAACATTCCAAAAATTATCATAATTAAATATACTATATGTGATATAAAATGTTTTATTTAGGTAAAATAGTTTCGAGGGTTTGTAAGTTCTAATTTACAAGTTCATACTTACAGGCTGCCTATTAATGTCCCTTACCACCCTTTTAACTACCGAATGGCTGCAGCTATCTTCATAAGAGTGGTGTATAGGTATGGTAGAGTGACTATGCGCTACTGGATGAAGTCACTTACAGCGCCACCTGGTGAAAAACGGTCGAGTTAGCGTTATTCTAAAACGGTACGAGATAGAGGAAAAACATGAATTACAAAGTTGTAGAGCTTCATCGATTTAGTACAAAAAGACACCTTGTGACGTAAATGTTTAAAACAAAACGATTAAAACACGTATATTTATTTGTTCGCGATTTCCTACACTGACACGTGACAAAACATTCTTAGAAAGAAAAGAAAATAGTTATCATAAGATTTATTATAAACTAGCTATTAGCCCGGTGTTGCACGGGCTATCTAGAATAATAGAATATTCACGGTCGGAGGAAATTGAGGTCATATGAGGCTACGGGATCCATTTATTTTCAAATGGCCCGCCTCTGTTTTTTTTCAACAAAAATTGTCACTTACTTTCCCCAACAAACGTTACGAAGTGTAACACCTTAATACAAAAGGGAAGAAAACGATTTTTTTGCGATATTAATAAATCCAAACTCATAAGCTCTCTGAAAAAGAAATACCAGCTTCCGTTAAATAAATAAATGGAAATTGAAGAACACCGTATGTGAACCATTAGATTTTAAAAGGGGGAATTTCTGCAGACTCGAAAAAAATTACTTTTTTTAAAGTTTTTGATTTGATGAATGTAGTTGCATTGTTTGGTGTAAAACCTGAAATTCTGCCATTCATACTTAAGTTGTAGTAAATCATCAAAGTTTCAGTATGATGTTAGAAGGGGACTTCTGTGGGGAAGAGGATCTTCAATTGACCTTCAAAAGGCCTAAAATTAATTTGCAGCACTATTTTTTTACTAATTTTTATTTTTAAATATGAATTTTACTTAAAAACAAACAAATCCCACATACCCTTTGCCTCCAACAACAGCAGCAGATCATCTAATTCCCAGAAATGAAATTATCCAGCATCACTAATGTACCATTACCGGGGATAAAATTACTTGCTTCATTACAAACAAACAAATTTTACATTTTGTTTTGTTTTTTAAATTTAAATTTATTTGCAAATAAACGAATTTTGAATACAATTTGAGTTTAATTGATATTTCTTGTTTCATATGTGTTTATCCCTGAATTTTTTTTTGAAATCTGAATTTTACTTAAAAACCAGTAGCTTTCCAAATTTAGATTTCTTTGCAAATAAAGATACTTTTACTTTTATTTGAGTTTCATTGATATCCCAGGCTTCATGATCATTTGCTATGAATATTTTTCTTTAAATCTAAATTTTAATTAAAAGAGAATAACTTTAAAATTTATTTGGATTCTTTTTTAAAAGTTTAAGTTTACTTTCAAACAAATTTATTTTGAATTTTATTTGAGTTTCCTTGATATTTCTAGCTTCTAATTATTTTTTCCTTGATTTTTTTTTCTGTTGTAAACGAATAACTTTAAAATTCTATTTTATTTGCTCAATAGATGGCGGCACGTGACTCACCGATATTCAGTAATGGAAAATGTAAAAAAAACCGGAAAATGATATTATGATTTTTTTTCGTTGTTTATAATTTCAAAACACCAAGTTTGCTAAAAAAGAAAAAAAGTTTTATACAAATTAAAGCCAGGTTTCGTTAAGTAATTAAACAAAAATTCAAGAACTTCGGAGTCAAAGTTGCCAATAAACAAAAAATGCAAGAACTTTAGATGTCAAAGCTGTCAATAGATGGCAGCAGGGTGGAATCAAATCAATATTAAGTTTTTAATTAATATCTTTTTAACTAATTATGGTTTTGTTACTTCAATGGGTGAAATGGATTCCTTGGGTTATTTCCTGCCTTTTGGTACTTTCTGCTTGTTTCAGGATTCAGTGGTTCGTGAGAAGATAGCAGGACATAGATACATACGTTTGTTTATCTTCAGGGATTACAAGCGATTCCACTGTGCCACGTTGGGGGCTCGTTTTTCGCCCGAATGATAAGCTTTTCTTCTTTCTTTCAAGTTTCGTGACATCACAGTTCCGGAAGCCGCAAACAAACAAATGTGCATTTTAAGCGTTCTGTTTTTAACATTCATGACCATAAGGTGTCTTTTTGTACTAAATCTAATATGCTATACAACTTTGTAATTCACTTTTTTCCACTATCTAGTACCGTTTCAGAGATAATAACGCTAACTCCACCGCTTTCCACCAGGTGACGCTGTAAGTGGTTTCATTAAGTAGCGCATTGTCGAGACACCACTCTTATGAAGATAGCTGCAGCCATTCGGTAGTTAAAAGGGTGGTAAGGGACTTCGGTGGACGCCCTATATGTGTGAAATAATCACCGATCCGAAAATGGATAAGACACCATAAATATCCATTTCATAACGATTCAGGAAATAAAAATATTCTTTGCTCAAATACTTTATATTAAAATTCTATATTAAAATTTTTTCCCCATTCAGCCATAATAGCAAATGCAGAAATCAAATTGTCGTTCATTTCACTCAAACAAATTTACTACGAAAAGCTTAAATATTACGTTGTTAAATTTTTTAAATACGTTTACTTAAAATCGCCTGCTTTCTCAAGTATATCCATTAAGATCCATTCAGCCTCCGTATACTTTCCAAAGACCTCTAATACTGCATAATCTTCTCTATGACATAGCATTAAACTCCCATAATGAAGCAAACGACACAACGCTCATACTAGATTAAGGTCGGCCTTTCTAAATGCATTACCTTGGCGGAGAATCATTTAATGCGATCTGAATATATCAAGATGATTATCGAAGCTCGAATGGGAGACGCTTCCCGTCGAGTCTCGTCACAAACTGTTTATAACTCAAAAATAGAAAGATTTTATGACTGACGCTAGGAGTGAATATCTGACGGAACCATGGGAGAGGCATTTACAACGAATTTGTTATAATCGCCTGAATATCAGTAGTATTCATTCGTTTATTCTCTCCTTTTGTAAATCTACGGAGAAAGAAAGTTTCTGTTAACAGGGATATATTTGTTTTCATAAACTTTTATTAAATCGTCTTGTTTGAAAAGGGTGGCATATTATAAGTGATTTTTTTTTTCAGCTTCTTCAGAATTTTGAAATATTCTACAACTCTGTGTTCTTGATGACACTACACGATTTTGATAATTCCAAAACATAATTACCAGTAAGTCGTTTAAATTAATTAAAATTTGATTCCGTACACTTGACTCCACCTGGGAGTGAATTTGAATAAAAATTTATCCCAATATTCCATAGTATTTATTATAATGAATTGAAAGTTAAAGACTATATGTTTTGTTATTATTATGTTAACTATGACTATGTTGTTTTAAGACTATATTGTCCCAATGTGTTTTGTGGTTCTTGCATAAAATCATTGATTGCTTTAAATGTTACGTAAATGGTTCGCCCTCTTTACCATAAACAAATAAAGGTTTTTAAATGACATAAGGTAATTATTCTATTGGAAATATCTTAGTGGGATACTTCATCCAAGGGGTAGGGATACTTGACCATGAATGTAAAGTGCACTTAAATTCTTTCAATAATTTCTATGTACTCGGAAATTACTACTGAACCGAAAGCGTTTTAATTTTCAAAAGACATCAATAAAACTAATATTGAAAATTAAATAACATGGCTACTCTGAAACACAATTATTATTGATAAAAATCCAGTTAATAAATTAAATTAGTCTAGTCATTAAATTAAATAACGTTGTTAAACTAAATAAAACGAGTTCAAAATTAAAAAAACAATTAGAATATTGATTTAATTAAATGATAAATATTATAGCAATGGGGAACACAGCAATGTCACCAGAGCACTAAAGAACAGCCCGTTGTGGAAAATTAGAGTTGAACATAACAACACCAAAATGAAGAGAAAGGATCTAAAAAAATGTTGGAGAAAACAAGAAATTTGAAAATATGTATAGACTTACTCGGTTCTCCTAATATTATAATGGAAATAAAAGCAAAAGAAGAAAAAATGTGATTTACGATAAAATTCAAATTTACAAAGAGACAAACTGAACCGACATGGTGAAAAGTTAAATAAAACCAAGCGATGACAAACTATTCTAGTAAAAGATTTTTATTAAAATAATAATTGAATAAAAATCGTTTATTTGTAAGCGAGGAAAAATGGAATAAAGAAATTTCAATTCTTTTTAGAATTCTTACTAAAACATTTTTTATATTATTTGAAACTAACGCATTAAAAAGATATTTCATTCTT
>BGPR01000469.1:571862-588598 GCA_013235015.1 Araneus ventricosus
AAAAATGCTTACGTAATATTTGAACGGCCCCTTTAATTCTTTATTTATAGTTTTTTTTATCGAAATGTAATGGCATATTGAGTTTCAGGGGCATTAAAGTTTTTTTTACCCGATTGAAACGAAAATTGGACAATTAGGGTTAAAAGACCACATACCAAATTTCATTTATCTAAGTCGTTGCGTTTAGGAATTATCGTGTTCACAAGCATGCGATTACAGAAACCAACAGACAGTTAACGCGTCGAGGGATTTCGTCCAAAATTTAATACGGACCTACATTCCTAATTTTTAAAACTGTGTACCAAATTTTATCTATCTAGCTGTTTAAGTTCTGAAATTATCGTGTTGATATGAACCCTAACATACAAATTTTCCTTGGACGTACTTTATCCAAAAATTGATTGAAATATACTAATTTTGTATTAAGTCCATATAAAAGATTCCTTCTTTCTAACTCTAACCGTTGTTGAGTTATTGTGTTCACAAACATAATTCCAAAATTGTGTTTTTCGGACTCGGGGAGGTCTAAAAACTGGAGATTCGTCAAAATCTCGTGTTGAAAAATTTACGATCAACGATCATAATTCTTTCTCTTTGTATACTTCGTTTACTAGAATGTAAAAACGATCAATCTTTTTTATCCTATCAATTTTACGAAAATGCTCTAGCTACGAATTGAAATATTATTGAATTTTTTTTCTACAGACAATTTTTTGCAAACTTCGCAAAATCAAAGAATAAGGAGAAAAATTTAACACCTATTCGAAATTAATCAGGTGCCTTTTCACAATTTATAAATGTCTTGGACGTTATCGGTGTGATATTCAAAAACATTTTTGGGCCTTTTCATACCAAATATAAAGGAAATTTAACTAACATAAAACTGACACTTTACTGTTTTTCTTAAAAAATAAAATTATAGATCTAATTCAAATATATCATACAGCTTGGAAAATAAATAAGAGTCTCATTATTATCCATTAAAGTTCAGAATGAAAATAAAAACCTGTATATAAATCAGAATTTTATTTAAAAAAATTATACTTTACAAATCACAGCACACACACAAGATATTGTGATAAAACACACTGTCTAGCATGTGACGGTGGAGTTTGGAAATAATTCAATGCCTGAGACTACTATTATTATTAGAAGTACTGTCTTCAAACTCGTTAATAACGTTTCGGGATGCATCATAGGTTTGTAACACATATTAGTGGATTCTTGTCTCATAGCATTTATTAAAATTCAGCTCGCAATTGGCATAAGAGCTACCAAAAGCAATGCAATTCAGGCATTTAGATTTGATCACTTAATGAAGAATGCATATCAGCAAAACTATAACGCTCAAGGAACTAGCGCATAAATACAGTATCATTGAAGTAAGCATTGATATTTTCTTAGAAATGTTTTTGTGTTCTTACATTTTAAAAAGAAATAAACATTTTCACTGACTATTGAAATAAATTTAAACTGCAGATGTTATCAGACTCTTAATAAGATAACTAAAAGTCTGTTAAGATCACTGAAACGTTAAATTTAGTTGATATTATTCTTTACGTTTCCATGTAAACCAAAATTTTCTCTAACAAAAATACAATATTTTAAAACATAAAAAATAAAATTTTCATCCCTTTTCTTTAACATTTGTTTCAATGTTTGTTCAAAGTGAGCAAAAAATAAATTGAATAATAATTATTTGAAAAAATAATTGTTTTTTTTCGGAATTTATTTCATTTTGATGAATTTAAAAGAAATTCTAAGTAGTGTAATATAGAAAACTCATCTAGAAAAAAAACTGCTATAGTTTTAAAAAATCACACCTAAACCTTAGTTATTTTTTTTCAATTCAATGTTATATAACGAAATAAACAACCCCCCTCTTTTCTTATCACCCCCGGCTTCTCAAATTTTTCTATGCTTGAATGGGGTATTGAAAGAGATTGGGCAACAAAATCTATTTTACTTAACAATTCGATTAAAACATTGATGCATTGAAATAAAATCTTATATAACATAAGTGTATTACAGGGAAAACACTTGAAACATAATACAATTTCAATCCAGGCTGACAAATATTAAACCGAACTTATACAGAATCCAAATTCGGACACACACAACTAGAAAAAAAAATCCAAAACTGACCTTCTTTCTGAAAGAAGACCTCAATGCAGATAGCGTTAAAATGCCCCAAGCCAAAGGGGTGTGGGGTCTTGGATCCTGTGGTATCTCTAATTTGCAGTAAGTACATTCTTATCAGCACTCATTGTGTCGACCGCTACCCTACCCAGCTAATCAATCAAAATGTCAAACCACGGAAGGGGGAAGAAATTCGGAAAAATACGTTTATCGCGCTTTAGAGACAGTTCACAAGAGACGTATATTTCCGGGCTGACCGCTTTCGGCGTGTCTCTGACCACACGTTGAAATGCGTGTTATCCGCTTATGGGATAGTCCAAGGTCGACGTAGAAATACGTGTGAAACGCTCAGAGGGTTAAAGCGGATACAAATAAAAGCCTTGTAGAAGACACGCAAAGTGCAATAACCCAATTCAGCTCCTAGTGCTCAGAAAATGAACTTGCCATTTCAACAGAAAAAACAAATTATATCTTATTCAGCAAAATGGTAAGAAGTCCCAAGATCACATGGAACGGGTATAAAATAAATAGAGTTAAATCTTTTAAGTACCTAGGGATACACGTTGATGATCGACTCAACTGGCTGGAGCACATTAATATGCAAGGAGAGAAAGCCATCAAAATGCAGCAAAACCTCAAAATAATCGCAGGTGGCAATTCGGGAATCTCTCAGATACACAGATGGACTCTCTATAAAACGGTTATTGAGAGAATGCTGGCCCACGGATCTTCAGCTTGGTGTCTAAATCCAACATTCAAAATGAAAAGGAAACTTTCTTCGATTCAAAGACCATTCCTACTCCATATATCGGGAGTTTATCGCAACCCCCCCCCCCCAACGGCAGCGTTACAAACTATAATCGGAATCCCACCCCTACACATGCAATTGCAATTCGAAGCCAAGTTTACATCAATTTATCACCTAAGAATCCCTCTTCCTCCCCCCTGTCATTACAGATACCCAACCGCATGATCTGGAGATGAAGGCAACAGGCTGGTCCACTCATCCTTCAGAACATCTCAAACCGAACCAAATCTCTTTTGAAGACGGAGAAGCATATATAACCCGAAAAGACATTATAAATATTTTCACAGATGGCTCGAAAACCGAACACGGAGTTGGAGCTGCCTTCTGCGTCTTGACCAATAACATCTGGGCCTACCAGTGGTCTGCTAAACTCAACGACAACAACACCGTATTTCAAGCTGAACTCACTGCACTTCACGAAGCAGTAATATACGCATCTTATCCGCCAAACCACAACACCTCTAAAATACACGTAGACAATAGAGCAAGTATCATGGCATCTTCCAATTCAAAGAGCACAAACGAAACAGCAAGAAAGATTTTCAAAATCCTCCTTTCAAATCCAAGAATAAAAGTATCTTGGGTTAAAGCGCATGCAGGCAATATAGGCAATGAGAGAGCAGACCAACTCAAGACGAAACCAAAAGACGCAACACAACATGAGCAACCCTATTCACATACTAAGCTTCCTAAACCGCACATAAAAGGCCTCCTCCGGAAGAGGATGTTTGAGGAGTGGCAAGCCTTATGGAAGAATGGCGATTCAGGCAGGAAAATCTATAACATCGTGCCCTCAGTTAGTCTCCGTCCCACTAACTGGATTAGAGAGGATGTTATATTCTTCTCTCAACATGGACCTTTCCCTGCCTACCTCAAAAGGTTTCACCTGTCGGACAGCGATTACGGCAATTACGAAATTAATTGGCACGGCACTTCACTATGCCACGGAGTGCATTTATACAGTGTCTTGGCATATGAAGAAGCCAGCGCCAAACTTCGAACAAGAATGGCTGAAAAGGGTCGCCAATAACCTCATCTCGAGGCAGAAAATTCGTGGGATTATCAAATTCACTAGCGAAAACAGAGATCTTTTCCGGCCTCCCTAGCCTTCAACTTCCCAGCGAGCTGAACTAAGTAGCTCAATAACCGGAATTCCCCCTTCAAATAAAAGAAAGGTATTTCAACATCTAAAGAAAAGAAGACTATTACGAACTAATAGTGTAAAAGTAAAAATGCCTATGCTGTACATAGTGTATATATTTCCTTCTTTTTGTTTATTTTGTTTTTCTTTTTCTTAAATAAAATTCCCGTGTCTTGCCCATCAAACCGTTCAGTGACCGGTCTGGTCAGGGGAACGGGGGTAAGGGACGGCGTTCTGTTCTGTCGAAAAAAAATTTGACTGCAAACCAACAAAGAGAAAGTTGAATATTTCTCAATTCAAACTTCATTTTCTGCCGTTATCCAAGATGGCGGCCATTTGATAGGCATTTAAACGTTTTGCGAACGTATCGGGGGCTTGCCGATGAGACTGTACCGCAATTTTTAGCGCGATAATTGCGACTATCGGAGGGTTAAAACCTGAAAAGCAGCAGTACACCAATGAAGCATAATGTTTACAAGGGCAACAGCTGCCTTGCATATCAAAGCAGATTGTGCGCGCCGTGGAATTTTGGGCTGAGTCCGTTCTAGCTAGTGTTTGTTAAACATCGATAGAATATCGATAGTATCGGGTTTTCGCAACTATTGTCTGAAACAATCGATAGTAACAATTTTCTCAAAACTATCTATACTATCGATTGTTTCAGGCGATAGTTGCTTCTAAAAACTATCGATAGTTTTCTCCCAGGCAATACTGTCGATAGCCGCACTTTCAGTCGATAGTTCTAAAACTATCGACTGGAACTATCTATAGTTTTAAAACTATCGAATGAAACAATCAACTGAAACTATCGATAATTTCGCAACTATCAACTGGAAAAACACCTATAGATAGTATCGTCGGGGAGAAAACTATCTATAGTATCAATAGTTTTGAAACTATCGATAGTTTCAGTCGATAGTTGGGAAAACTATCGACTACACTGTCCATAGCTGAACTATAGATGTTTAAGGAACACTAGTTATAGCTGTGCAGTTTTCACAAATGAGAAAGCAGCATGAATACGAGCAACTGTGTGTATGTTGTACTTGGAGCACGATGTATCAATTCTTTCAGAAGGCCGTATAAAAAAGTCCTCGACTTTTATGAGGATTTTAGTCATGCGTATGTGAGTTTTAAGACTTCTTTATTACCCGGATCTTGAGTTCCAGCTATTTACATTTTCGATGGTTCCCTCAGATTTCCAGAGCATTTTTAATGAAAGTGGTTTCCCGAGATTTTAAATTTCCTCCGGTTATCCTGTTCTATTTGTAAGTGATCCGGAAGTATCGTCATCGTTTTTTAATGTCATTTTCTCAAAAACTAGAGGTCAAAGAGGAATTGTTTCACCCTAAAGAATCTACGATATCAGCACGTTTCAGTATTTTGAATGCCAAACAATATTATGAAGATTATTGTAGCAATATTTCTAGAGCATCTTGTGCTAAATAGATATTTTTCATCCTCTGAAAGTAAGGAATCGTGCTATGCTTTTATGCAGTAATTGCAGGAAATCCTGTATAAATTTTCTCTGTGTTAAGACCCTTTGTATAATATATTCGTGCACGAAATTTTATATGCAGAATTCACTGAATAAAAGGCTCTGTACGATACTCAGATTTCTATCGTCATATGTAAAGTTTAAGAAAATATAATTTTTTCTTTCGCATACTTATGACAAATATTCTTCAAATTTATATAAATAAAATCCTACTTTGAAATTCAACCCTAAATACTTTCCTTCTTCATCAACGAAAATTGCATCAATTTTAGAAATTAAAATTATTTAAACTCCATCCGCATTTTCAATTAAAACATTTCAGGGTAGTTGTGGAAGCATAAAAAAAATCATTTTCTTAGATGTTTAATTTCATCAATTGAATGGTCAATGCAGAATTTTATCCTTGAACGGGTGTAAAAAATACGAAAAAATAACATTTTTAAGCCCTTTATCGAAATACAAAATCAAAATTTAAAATTATACAAAGTTCATACACCCACCCAAAAAAGCGCTAATTAATTTGCTAAATATTACAAACAAATTCCAGAAACGTATATATTTGGTTCTAATCTGCAGTAGGGTAGACAGGGGCTAGATTTGCATAAGGGCACGCTGGGTCAGTCGCGATATTTTAAATATTTTCCGATAGATAGCGCTGTTACTCCAACCAAGTATGTGACATCCCTCCTCCCTTCTTTCATGTAAAGGTATTGAAGAAGCAGCGTCTACTAAAGAACTAGCTGGTATTTTCAAATTTTTGTCAAGGTGAGTAAGTTTCCTTCCTTATAAATTATCTTTTTTTTCTATGTTCGTATACTACAATTTCCATTTTTACAAATAATATTCTGAAAGATAACTGTTCATAGTTACTGTAGGACATGTTTGTTTACTGAAATACTTTCAATATAAATTCGCACCCAAATCGGAAACAAAAATGGCGACATGGGGTAAGTTGGGCCACTTCGCATGGGGAACCGTCGGCCCAACTTGCCCGTAGAATGTTGACCCTGTAGAAATGGCGAGGAAACGTGCCACGTAGTATCTCCGAAGCCTAATTGTTACGAATGAAGTCTCGAAATCATTTGATTTATGTAAACGTTCTCTCAATTTTATGTATAATTATTTTTTTTAATTTCTTCTATATTCAAAGGAAGAAAGTATTGATGATGGTCAAAATTTGCGAATTGAAATCATATCAAATATCCATTTTGTTAAAAGACAATAATTATGCTAAAATATTTTAAATTGAATTGCATATAGAATTTAAAGCTCGGTTTTAGTAATATTTTTCAAAGATTTTAAAATTTTCTTTTAATTTTGAGATGGAATTGCACCGAATTAATATATGGCATGTCTATTATGAATAACTATAATGATTCAATGTTGCTGTAAAATCAAATGACGCTGCTATAGTTTTTCATGATGTGCGATATACAAATATATCTGAATTTATGGGATATGCACCAAATTTAAAATGCAAGATAATTGTTAAGAAAATCTAAGCTGATTCCATCTCAATTATAATTGCACAACTGAATACGCTGCATTTATTTTACGATGAATTTAAAAATTGTATCTCAGTTCTTGTTGAGTAAAAATGCACCAGAATTTTATATATAACCTACAATATGGAGAATAACACAACTGTGTTATTTAAATTAATATTATTATTTATATTATTATTTTAAAATTATTATTTATCTGCCTTAAATATAATAATATGGAATAATTTTTTGTGATAATCACATCATGCTACTTTGTTTCTCTTGTAGGCCTACCTGCTAAGATGGTTCGCCATTATGTTAGAAAATCGGATAGCAGGCAAACTTCTTCTGAAAAAATGAAAGCTGCTATTTTAGAAGTGAAGCTGCAATGCTGAAAATTTTAAGACGAAATCATTTGATTCTGTTCTTAATATAAAACTTATTAATTTTGTAGTTTCAATCTCTTGATATTTTGCTTCACATAATTTTACAATTTTATAATTTTATGGCTTCATCAAGGAATGGTGCATGAAAGAGATTTTCCTTTAGACTATCTTGTGTCCGCAGGAAATGAAAAGTAAATTGTGATAAGTTTTTTTTATGTTTCTTCAATTCTACCTTACCAGAATATTAAATAAGTGATGTGGCCCAACTTACTCCGTGATGTGGCCCAACTTACTCCATGATGTGTCCCAACTTACCCCGTTGTCGGGTCAGGTTGGGGACTTGGCATCAGTTTCAGCTTTTAATTTAATATCAATAGCTAATATTTTCAAATGTTATTATGGCGAATTCTTCCTGAAAGCACACTGATAGTGTTTACATTAAAAAAAATTTTAATGTTGAATTCTAATTTTTTAAAAATTCTTAGAAGAAAAAACGTCCCTACTAGCCTCGGTCTACCCTAAATCTTGAAATCCCTTTCCCCGAACTTTTAGGCATTTGAAACGATGGCTTTTAGTCAATTACATTTCTTTCGGTATATTTTGACATTATTTAGAAACTTTTAGACTATTTGTTTGTTTGTTGAGTCGGCTACGTGGCTTTGTTCCCAAATCTTCTCTCGAAAATGTATTTTCAGTTCTTTAAGCGATTTGTTGTTCAAATCAAATATGCAACATTAAGCTAAATTCAAGACATTCATTCACACAAAAAATTTATAATGAAACTGCTTCCATAGCCATAATTAAACTGTTTAAAATTTCTGTCCTAATTTAATACATTGTACATACATACCTTTCCAAAAAAAAGACATAAAGATCAAATCATTACACCATAATTACTCCTTATAAAAGAAACAGCACATAAAGCAAATAGACGTAAATTTATAAAATATTATTTTTCTAATCGAAACAATACCATATACCCAATAAAAAAATAAATTTTAAAAATTCAAGTGTGCTTGGTATTGGTTAGTGCTAAAGCATTGTAATTCAATCCCAGAGAAAACTGGAAGTGTTTGTGCGGCATCATTTAATGCTCTATTACTTACGCTAAGGTTCGATTTTGGTTTATTTGGCGCAAGAGCAATTCGCAGACTACGCTGCGCCAACTTACACTACGGAAAATGGATTTGGATCCAAGTTCGAAATGAGCCGGTTCTGGCAAATGAATTGGTTATCAATTAAAGACTCCACACAAAAGAGTGTCGCCTTGAGCGATTTGGTTGCCATTTTCGACTCCAAAAAATGACGATGGAGCTGCTTATCGTTTGTTTTAATTATATATTCGCTTCGATTCCGGGACATTTGAATGGCCTTGGAGTAGAATTTGTTATGCTTAACGGGAAATGTTCAGTGATTAGGACTAATTCAGAGTATGCATCAAATTTAATGGAGTTCTGCTTTTTTCTTTACCTGTGTATTAAGTTTTTTCGCTGAGGTCTTTCTGTCATTCATCGCCTCCCAAAAGCAATAAATAAGACCTTCCGTTTCAGAAGAAAGGCATAACGATGCTTGGCTTTTCAAAGTTGTAGTTGTTACCGTGGGGGGATATTGCCGAAATCCAATATTTCGAGTTCACTTCTATGGAAAAAATGCATTTTTTAGGCTGTGAAGAAAAGTAACTAGCGGCAAGCTAATGAAGCAACTGAGAAATAATGTAAAGAGAGGCATTTGCTACACTAGCTTTAAAATGACTTATGCTGCTACATATATCTTTAGCATTAATTACAATGGTTATTCGTACTTTAATTGAAATTGAAATTATACGTATGAAAGGGTGTATTGGTTTTTTCGTGAAATAATTTAGGCTTTCTTTTGCTAAGTTGAGATTAAATGCAATTTGTGATTAGTATGTAAGCAGTTTCATGGCGTTTGAATATTGCATAATGTTTATTGACGTTTTTCAACAATTTATACATACATTTAACATCTCTGAGAAATTTATTATTCCTTTTTAATTTATTCTTATTTATTGTCTTTAATTTCTCTGTTCCCTTAAGAAGGTATTTATATTTAATTTATTGCTAACAGTATAGTAAAGTTCGTCATACTCATTTAACAAATGAGAGATATTTTTATAATTTCATTGCGGAAACTGTCCTTTCGTTCCAAATTAGCTAAGAAATTTGCATCTTCTATTTTTTTCTGTTTATGGAAAACGGCCAATTTAAATAATTTAACTTAGGTTTGTGCGTCTTATATCCTGTATTATTAGAAAGCTCAAAGATTTTTCAAAACCAACAGTATATGAATTACGCAGAAACAAGAAATTACAAACAATTTATTATGCTGGTTTTATGTATTAACTAACCGTGGAGTTTTTTGAAGTCAGTAACCAGAAAACTTTATCACTCCTGTCCTGCCTTAGCATCCTTGTCATCTAAATGACAGCCGCTGCAATTGCTCGAGTACTCAGGCCGGAGTCATAGTAGCCATCACAAACTACGGCCCGACCCCTCCCGTAGGAGGTACTTACTATCAAAGGGGATGAGACCCAAGTACCACCATTACTATACCCACCAGGGAAGAGAGAAACCGCTTACTTATCCGATGGCTTCTCATCAGTAAACTCGCTGTGCCCCCCGGGGGTTTCAAGGCAGTAAGGCAACTGTTCAGTTATTTGTTCAGCAGCATTTACAGTAGAATGAATGGTTTAAAATTTTTACTCTTGCTTATTGTATTTGAATTCTATAAATTTCTTCGGAAGCTTTTTGAAAATCCTGTATGGAAATGATGCAAGAGCTTTATAAGGGATTAATTATTACGGATAAAACCCAAAAATGTTTGTTGCATTAGAAAAGCGGTCTCTGTACGTGTATGCACTTCCGTTTACATAAAGGATCATATATTATTTCATACTATCTCTAGAATGTTACTCTCTGTGAAACAAAAATGTTTGATGAAGAGGTTTTTTCGTAAGGATGATGGAAGAAATAAATTCCCTATTACGATAAATGAAATAGAAAATGTTTTAATACTTAGAATTTCTAAGAAAACATTAAACTCTAATCAAACATAAATAAAAGCTAGGCATACTAGTATAAAGGAAACCAAAGTAAAATCGGAAATGGGTGTTTATGCAAAACCCCATTTTGAACAGAAATTATATTTCTCCAGATACAATTATCTCGATAAGATGTAAAGCATTGCCATTTGAAAAGACACGATGATAAATTAAGAGCAGTTTAAATTTGGGGCTCTTAATGTTAAATAAGGCATACAATTCTTTGAATATATCCTCTAATGTAATCAATCGATTATAATAATTCTGGAATTACTACTTATTAACCCATATGAAAAACAAGCAATTTCTATTTAATTATTAAATTCATATCCTAAACATTTCCGTATTGAAATACATAGAAATTTTGACACCAATCGACAAAGCAGCAATTGAAACAGTCGTTTTCGTTCAGTAGTTTCAAAGATAAACAGAGGAATTTAAAAGTGTGTTTTTGTGTGTGTTCAGAATAGTTGAAATGGGGAGTCTATTTTGGGTTTTACCTATTTTTACTATTTATTTTATTCATTTATATATTTCTTTACTCTATTTTTTGTCCATTTTGGGAGTATATTCTCAATTTCACATAAAGATGGAGAAAAATATAGCTGTAATGGAACAGAAAATGAAGTTTGTCTTCGGATGTTACTTTAGATTACCATTTAGACATCAATATTATACTTTTCTTTTCGCAATCGATCCGATACTAAAAGTGAGGAGAAGCGACCAATCAACTGCGCAAGCAAATTTGATTTTTCTAGCATTTAAATGAAATGATCTTCATGCAAAATGTGTAGGAAGAGATGGAAATTTATAAGAGCATCAGAAAGATTTTCTCTTATCTTAAATTTATAAAGAAAAATTATGTAACGAAATTTGATTTTTAAAAAACAAATTTCAGAACACGTAAATGTAGTTATAAATATTACACACTAGAGAACAATATGAATAACATAGTTATAAATATTATACACCAGAGAACAATAGGAACAAGGTATGTAATAATAAATTTAATGAGAATATAAATAAAAAATTGTTTATTACATTTGTTATTATATTGAAGATATATTAGCATATGAGAATGAGCCAATCGCTTCAGATTTATTAATATTTGTCATCAAAATTATTCCAGAAAGAGGAATGTTGAATTTCATCGTCTTGGAAATCTTATACAAAGAACAGTAAAAGAAGTTCTAACCTGACAGTCATGACTAATAATAATACTTCTTCAATTTGATAGCAAATTGAATTGAGTAGTAGAATTTGAGTAGCGCAGGAATATAGGAGGTCCAAATCCATGGAGAATATGCCAGCAACATTTTGAAAGGACGCTTTGGAAATGTTCTGTTTAAAAGTTAATTCCAGAAATCTAGATCTCCAGCAAAGAATTTGATTAGATCAAATTGTCGCCTGAATCCATGCATCTTAATTCAGTGTCACAGCGAAAGAAATAGGTTAAAGACAGAAGTGATGACTGCGCATCCAACTGAATTGAAAAGATAAAATCATTTAATTTAACGAATTTTGCATATTAGGAGCATAATTTAACTTCATTTTTCATTAATTTTCCTTCAATGAATTAAAAAAATAAGAAAGACGCAGGTCCGCGCCGTAGATTTTTCGCGAAAACGTCGGGATATTTAATATGTGATTTAATTATCAATATCTTTAATACAATATTTACACAGAGTAATATAATGGTTACAGAATAGATAAATCACAGTTTATCGTATGTAGCAAGGGTCTGTGGTAGCTTGTGAATAATTAAATTACGTAAGAATACGAAACACTTGTTTTATGATTCTATGCCGAGTCTTCACGAAAAATCTACGGCTCGGACCCGAACTGTGCCTTTCTTATGTTTTATTTAGAGTAGCTTTTTATGGCGCCATCTATTGTCAGTATATAGAGCTATATTTCGGGTAAGCGCAGTAAAACATTATTTACTACAAATGTTCATATTTCCCGTAATATTCAAATTTTTGAATTCAAATTTTAATAAAGTGTTTCTTTTAAGTATTGTCAAATATTCTGAAAGTTTCGTACAATTCGGAAGAAAACTCTGCATGTTATAATCAAAACACATGCGGTGTTTAAAATTTTCAATTTTATACCGATTTTTACTTATATTCTGATAAATATTTTTATTATTTCACTTTGGGTCCTATTAATACTCCTCGGGCTCTTTAAAATGACACCAGAATCAACCTTCTAGCTAAACGCGTTTCCACGCTACACTTATTTATAACCTTACAAATAGCTAATTCATAAGAATCACGCGCATGCACCTACACTAGTACGATAACGTCACAGGCAAATAAAATACTATGCGACAAACTCTTACAGATATGACCTATCCGTTGTGGGGTCAACCATTCTTTTCGCATTATTAGTCTCGTACTTATTAGCGATTCAAATCTGACGGTATTTTGTCACAAAAGAAAGTTCGACCGACTATCACTGTAACGAGAGGAAAGATGTTTTCATGTCATTAAAAGTATGTTAGATTGCAATCGTGTTTTGACACCTTTGTCGGTTCTCATCTTTCGATGCCTGTTACTTTAACAGAAACAAAACAGATATTTTTAAACAACAAAGAAATTTATCGAATCAACTGTAGAAACGGTAAAAAATTAAATAAGTGTTGTAAGATTGACCCGTTTTCTACATTCGGATATACTGAAACGATATCTAGATTTTTCTCGTAAATTATTCGATAATTTGGTTAGAATTACCTAAAATTTCATATTCGAATCAGAATTTACGACAAATTTCTGTATTAAACATAGGATCACTTATTCTAATTCCTGCTAAATTAATGTCGAAATTCCTACAAGGAATATTTTTAAAATTCTCATTTGACGTTGGGACTTGGGGATATTTGATTAAAATAAAGATATTTAAACTATGCTTTGAGTTTCAACAGTCAAATCCTTCATATGAGTTCCTTTGCGAAATATCTGAGAATCAGAACATTTTACGAAAGCAGACTGATTTATCGCTTACAGAAATTGCCGAAAAGTATTAGAGTGTGAGATAATATTTCTGCTCAACCATTATTCATCCTGATTTTGTCTCGCCGAGGAAGCATAGCAGCATTCTGAAAGGAACTTCGTTATCCAAGTATTAGATAACATCTGACGAAATTTTAATTCGGAATTTTACTTCAGTTCCGTGGCCAAATTATTAAACAAAGTAAGACCTATTCTAATTTTTTTAAATTAACATCGAAATTCCTAGAAGAAATATTTTAAAAATTTATTTTATTTTCGGTATTTTACTTCATTTCATGACTTAAATTTGATATATGATTTTATCATGTGTATGAGAAAAGTTTAATACTTAATTTGAAAATAACAGGAGATAAACATTTAACTCTTTGCGGAGCAAGGCATTAACATTTTTCAAATATGATGAAAAAACATCATGAATGGATTTAGTTTATTGTCTAGACATAGAATCTACAATATTTTTTTATAAAAACTTTCTTCAGTCGTCCCACTTTGGGGTCACCTCCCTCATATGAGAAGCCCCTTAGATACAGCCACCTCTATACACTCAAAAAATATTGTTGAATCTTACAGAAAATTATAAATTAAAACTTCAAGAATATTGGAGGAAGATTTTCTAGTTAATTTGCTAAAATTGTAAACGTCCAGAACTGAAAAAATTTCTTATCTTCGAGTTAAGGAATTTTCCCAAACTTTATCTCTAATAATTTCTATTCCGTAACGAATTTCATAAGGCTGCTATATACATTCCGAAAGGAGTACTATTGCCCTATCCTAAACCTATTATTTTCCATTTATAGTTGAATATAAAGATTGAGAATTGAGTGAAATTAGGCGTGCCATCAACTGGCACACTGCGCCTCAAAGGGTTAAAATCGATAATACTCAAAATATTAATATGTGATTCATTCTTTTTTCACTTCTAAATAAAATATAATTGCTCTTTTTCGAAATTTCTAATTTATAATTTTATAAAAATTGGTGAAATAATTTCCCCTCCAAAAATGAATAAAAAAGAATTAATATCAAATATAAACACATTCTAGACTTAAAAACCACTGATTTAAAAGAGAATTTTATTAACTAAAACCGCTTTCTCTTTTTTCTGTTTTTGACTCACAATAAGTGAATACTTTGATGGTCAACCATTTTAGAATGTATGCCTAGAAGTAATGAAAATTTCAACGAATTACTATATACAATATATGGCCATATGCATGCATACCAATCGTGTGAAAATGTTCGTAACTTGGCTATTTTTTATATACATTTCATTCTATCCATAAATAAAATTCGGTGTTAAAATATTAAAAAGTTACTACCTTTTGTCCCATAATAATAGTAGCAGTTGATGAATATAATTTGTCCCATAATAACAGTAGCAAAAGAAAATATTTATCGGACTCAAAATTTATTATCTAAAAACTAGATTAAATTAAACAATAATTTAAAAATAATGCTCCTAATTTTTATTTTGAGTGTTCAGATAGTTTCATTCATCATAAGTCATTTTGTTGCACTTAAATTGTTTTACAGCACCTTTCTGCAACTTTTTCGTTTTTCTTTTCATGCATCAAAACTGGACAATCGCAACTCGATCTTTGCTTGAAAACTCTCTTTTCTTCATCTTACTTTTACAATGGGTTGATATGCAACTGAAATAAAACAATTGATTTCGATCAGCGGATGAAATTAGAAAAATAGTTATAAATCGTAATAATTAGGTTAACCTAAAAATTGAAAGATGTGTCAAAACAAATGACGGATGTCATGAAACATTAATTTGATTGAAGGCTTCGTAATATTACGCTTTCCCGTTTAAATATTCATATGCTACTATTATTATGCGTCAGAGGTAGTATTTACTCTATTTAAAAATAAATTAAATTATTTGTTCTAAGAAGAAAGCTGTCCGATTGTCTCATACTACATTATTAAAGTATTAAACTGCTACATTTTTTTAAAGGCATTTGTCAAAAATATCTGCTTTCTCGAGGAGAGCCATTACATCCGCTAGTATTTATAGTGCATCTGCTAAGCCATTTGATCTAAGACATCAGCTAAATCATCATCTCCGCTGTGATGTTCACCAAACTTCCATAATAAAATCAATGACTCTATATTTATTCTGTATTAAACTGTGCCTGCCTAAATTGATTAACTTGGCTAAGAACTGTTTAATGTTATCTCAATTCTGTAGACAGATGTAGACCATCAGACTCTGATGGAATAATATTACCAGACCTAGAACGGATTGTATATCATTTTAAACCGTAATGGTTTAATATCTCTCATAATTAAAACTAAATATTTGACAAAATCATTAAAAAGGTTTTGCAAAGGATTGGTTGTAATCGAATGGAAATCAGAATTGATCTGTTCAGTACTTCCTTCTGCAAATCTACTAAGAAAGAAAGTTTATTTTAAAAAGGCTTTATTTGTTTTTTCGCAATGCGTTTTCTCTTTTGTGTTGAATATTGAATGAGTAAATTCCGAAATTACAGCTGTGTGGTTGTAGTTGGTCCTAATTGTGTTGGTTAAGGGATTATCTGATTTTATTATCAGTAGTCTGTTTGATATTATCTAAAAATACATATTAGGGCTTTCAATTTATGTGAAATCTAATTATATTTTCGTTTATATCACTGAATTAGATCCCATAAGTCCTATTATGCTGCCTTATCGTGGCTGGGGTGGTGGCCCTTGATGGAATGGACGATGTACGTCTGGAGCTTTTTCTCCTGTAAGGGTCACCCAAGGCATGAAGGCCATTCCATTATACCCAGCTAAAGCATAAAGGCAATGGACAAAGTTAGACTTCTTCCCTCGGGCATCCAAGGTCTAATGCCAACAGAAGCTGCACTCTCCTCCTTTACCATGAATCGTTCGCCTATAGTTTTGGATTTTCTGTGGGCGAGCGGACTCTTGGACTTGGCCTAGCTGAGGACTAGAACAATTGGAATAAGAAACAACAACAGATCAATCAATTAATCTTTTAAAATATGATATAATAGTTATTCAGAAGCCAAGCAAAGTCTTCTTGTTTTAACTGCCTTCTTCTCTTGACCATGTTCTAAATCTTTCTTCTCTTGATAAAAACTTGTTTATTAGATGTGGACATTTTTTTTTATTTCCCAAGTATATTTACCAGAAATATTTTATTTCTTCTGCCATAAGATTGTTAGAATATCTGAAAAAAGAATTCTTGGCA
>BGPR01000470.1:0-146941 GCA_013235015.1 Araneus ventricosus
TATGTTGTAAGGATTGTGAAAATCTCGGTCGAGTTCGTAGATGGGCTATGCAGCTCAAAGGTGGTGGAAATGGTGGGGGGTGGATATTTTCATTTTCCCATCATTCATTTACAATTGAAAATAGAAAGAAAATTCAAATTAGGCGAATTATTGCTTTATCATGACGAACATTTTTTGCATTTAAACTTTTTCGATAGCTACAATTGCTTAGCAGTTATGAGCTGAAAAGTGATTTTCCCACCCTTCTCCTCCTCTCCCCCTAACTTAAAGTACGTTTTAACCTACGCATGTTACCCCTTGTTGGAAAGCTCTCGTCATTTGCAGTCTCTTTCACCCGGTTTCATTCTTGCAGGTCTAATCGTTATGAGAATACAGTCCGAAAAGTTCTTTTCCTTATTATTAGTAGTAGAAATGTATATTTATAACGCTTTTGCCCATGTTATCTTGTGAACACGATAACTAGAGTAATTTTGCTTAGATTTTAATTGGCGAGGGATATGTTGTAAGTTCGGTGAAAATATCGACCGAATTTGTAAATGGGATAACCAGCTAAAAGGGTAGAAATGGTGGGGGGACTGAAAATTTCATTTTCCCATAATTCTTTTACGATTGAAGATAGAATGAAAACTCATAATAGGCGAATTATTGCCTCTTTATAATAAACAACTTTTGTGTTGAAACATTTTTGACAGCTACAATTTTTGAGAAGTTATGAGCTAAAATGACACTTTCAATCCCCTCCCCATCATTTCCCCATAGCTCTGTTACAACTAAAGATAGGATAAAAATTCAATCAGGCGAATTATCACCTTATCAGAACGAACAACTTTTACATTAAAAGTTTTTGTCAGCTAATATTGCTTAGAAGTTATGAGCTGAAAAGCTATATTCATTGCCCCCCCCCCTCAATTTATCATTTCCCCATTGTTCTGTTACGATTGAAGATAGAAAGAAACTTTCAATTAGGGGAATTATCACCTTATCATAACAAACTGCTTTTATATTGAAAGTTTTTTGACAGCAAGAATTACTTAAAAGTTATGTGCTCCCATCAGCCGCATTCACTTCCACTTTTTGTATGGTAAACAAGCTGATATACCTGGCTTTGCTCCGGATTAAAATGCTTTCATGTCTAATATTTTTATTGTAAAAACTACTATTGTATAAAAAGTATAATACACAAATTCATTTTCTGATCTGAAACGTTTTTAATTACAATGAGAATATCAATTGAAACAAACGATTTTTAAAAACAGCTCTTTTCTCCATAAATTATTATTTGTTATATAGGTACTTCAAATTTCGTTAACAATTACTAAAGTAAAAGAAGGAAAGGTTTCAATGAATATTTTGAAACAATTAAATTAACTATTTATTATTCATTAATTTAAAGAATGAAAATAAATCAATCATTATTTGGACCCGATATAAATTTTTAATCGTCTACTTTTAAAATTTTCTTTTAGCCTTAGTCCAGAATTCTGTGAATGTATTCTGTCAACTATATATATTCGTGTTATTCTTGTTCTTCAACAATAAAGAATATTGTTACGAATTCTGTATAAAATTAATTTTGAAAAAATATTAAAATGAGAGAATCAAATTGTATGGAAATGAAATTTTTGTCACTGAAATGCTAATTTTTTAAAAAATTAATCAGTTGTAAAAATAAATTCGTGAGAAAATGTTTTCCACAGATATCGCGGAAAAACGCCTTGATGAATTTTTAATTAACTGAAATAATAATTAACTTTTGGGCTTTGAAAAGTTAAGGTGAACTTTCTCCTGTCTTAAATAAAAAGTGTGCAAAGTCTGGTTGAAATCAGTCCAGTAGTTTAGGAGGTGATGTGGAGCATACATACAGACACAATAACTTTTATTTAAATTACTAATTATTAGATCATTACAAGATTAAGAATGCTGGCATATACTATAAGCCATAAATAAGGTTTTAGTGAAGATATCGTCACAATTAACTAAATATTTAAATTTATTTAGATAAATAGTTAATTTTAATTAATCAAACAGTTAAATTTAGTACTTAATTTGATAATTAGTTAATTTGACAGATTACTTTAATTTAATATTTAACTAAACATCGCTGCACAAAGATTTGTTTAATAAATTTAATATAAAATACCAAAAAATATAGATATATAAGAGTTCCCTTTCACCTTTTTTATATTTAAAAATATCTCATTAACTTTAAAATTGTTTTGGGATTTTCTGCCTGAGTATTTGCTTTTAACTGTCGATGGAGATTTAAATTTCCTGTTCAAAATAGCTGCATTAATATCCTATGTTTTAAACACACGTGTTAAATTTGGAACTCACAATGTTCAATAATTTTTATTCTCTTATGTGTTAAGAATTTAGTGACTATTATTTATGTAACCAGGGAATTCTCTAAATGATCCCATTCTAGCAATGTTTAAATGTTTCATGCCATGTGATTTTACCATATGACAAAGTAATGTTCGCACAATTACATGGTAACTTAGATTAAATAAAGTAATCTAGAGTCGTTCTTCATTCGTGTCAAGTGTCAATTTCTTGCTACTGTTTCAGATAGGCTGGCTTAATGTTATCTAGGGGATATTTGCACTGCTGGGATGTTTATTTTTTATGATTCCTACCTGTTGAATGATTATGTGTTGGGACATAAAAACAAATTTGACCAATTTACTGACCAATAAATCTAGCATAACCTTCTGGAATGAAAAATGGACTGATAAAACCTTAATATAGTAAAAAATTAAATGTCATGAAAACAGAATCACAACGTAAATATTGCAATGTGTAGAAACATTAAAGTCATTGGCTATGTCTGTATTGATCAATGTGTAATATTTCATTACTTTTGTAACATTAGCGTAAAGGAATCTACCTTCGCCTTCAAGCTTGGCGAAAAGGGATTTTTTAAAAAATTTATTAAGTTTTATAAATCAAAGAATAACATTAAAAAATGCGGCATACTGTCAAAATATTCTGCGATCAAAAATTAAAAATTGCTAATATAAATTAAGCTTTATTCGCGTTATTCATCGTTATATTAAAATATTAAGTCTATAAAAAAATTGAATTTCCTTTAAACTACTGATTACTCTAAACTAGTGTCTCCAATAAATGAAATTCATGTCTATACTTTAAATATCTTAAATTCAGTTTAATTTTTGGAAACACTATGAGAACTGTGAATCACAAGCATTCAACAATATTTCTTTGTCAGTACTTATAACTATCCGTGAAAGTATAAAAACATTAAGCAAACATCCCGCAAATATTTGCTATGTCTAACAGATTAATCGCTGCTTTTAATTAGCCTAATTATCTATGCGCACCGTATCCCATGTTTGACTTTGATGATGGATAAAAAGAGTTAGCCCTTTCTCTCTGATAGGATAATTCTTTGGCTTCCTGATGTTAAGAAATTAGGTTAAAACTTTTTGCAAGCAGTTAAATATTTATGAGTTAATACTGTTTCTAAGGAGCTCGATCTAATATGTATCAGATCTTCTTTCAGAGATTCTTTCATTAGATTATTAATAGCTTCAAATTTTCCTAAAGATTCTTCTGGTATTTCTTCTAGTTTATTCAGAGGTTAAAAGTAATGATAAAGACAGAAATATTTTACTTACTAATGCCTTAGAGTTTGAGTTGCAAAAATAGTTCTTGAAACTACCCAATAAACATATATTATGCAACCGTAATAGTTGAATGATCATACATAGTGGTCATAAATTATTGGACCCATTTGAAAAGTTAATTTAAAAAATATTTTTTAATGAGAAGAGTAGCTCAAAAAGCTTTTTTCAAATACATTATGCGCCGTTACGGCGCACTAAATCTGCTGCAATTGCAAATCGCAACGCAAGTGTCAAAATGGCTACCGTGCAGCAGAAGGCACATCTGACACATCTCTGGTTCGACGAAAGCAAACCAATTGTAATAGTTCAAAGAGGGTTTTATTTACAGAATCGAAATTGTTGGTTTTCAAATAAGAACTTCATCGAGCGTTGGAGTGAGAAATTAAAGGGAACAGGAAATGTGCATCACTGAGGGATACTTTCACTCCATAGTTGCTCATGCCAAAGCTTAAGGGAGTTCTTACTTGGAAACCCACAATTTCGATACTCTAACTAAATATTTTTTGAACCGTTACAAATGATTTGCTTTCGGGGAACCAGAGACGTGCTAGACGTGCCTTCTGCTGCACGGTAGAGATTTTGACACTTGCGTTGGGAATCTTCCCCTGCAGCAGAAATAGTGCGCCGTAACGAGTGTTACCTATTTAAACAAAAAAAAATTGAGCCAATCTCTCACTTAAGAAAACGAAGTTGCTACACTATAAGGGTTTTTTTCATTAAGTTTTGAAATTGGACCAATATTTTATAACCACTCCGTATTGTGAAATTATATTGAAAATTAAACCGTATAGTTTATCTGCAGAAACATTCTGAATTTATGTTATTCAAATAATTTCACAATTCAATAATTTTTATACATATTAAGAAGAATTATGACATGCATTGGTTAGCAACTACGTTGTGAGAGATAATTTGGGACGAAGCTCGTAAATTGGAACTGCGGTCGGATGACAAGCACGACACCTGAGATGTCGCTCTTCTCTCCCAACAACCAAACCACACCAGATAAAGGACATTGGACTTCCAATGCCGGATTTAACGTCCTCATGCACGTCAGATATTAAGTGGAATCGGATTTCGAACATGGAACCGGCCCCGAAACTGCCTTACCACTGAGCCGCCACGGCTGTAACGAAAGCTGCATGATGTAGTGATATGTTATCTTGTAAAAATCAAAGGCCATTTCAAAAATCTATTCAGCTGAAATTATATATTTTATTTTAACTATTTTATTTATTTTATATGAATTATTTTATTTATTTTATATGAATTATTTTATTTTAATTATTTTATTTATTTTACATGAATTATTTTATTTTAATTATTTTATTTATTTTATATGAATTATTTTATTTTAATTATTTTAATATTAATTATTTTATATTAATTATTTTATTTATTTTAATTTAATTATTTTATTTATTTTATATGAATTATTTTATTTTAATTATTTTGTATTAATTATTTTATTTATTTTATATGAAATTGCCGATGGCAAGTGGGCCTCTTAAACAGAAGACAATTTGGGCCCCTAGGAAGTGCGGGAGAGAAAGAAAATAACTCTTTCTATACAGTAAACTTTTCTAAAGCAAACAAATAAAATAGCCCTGTCCCCAAGGCCCATGTTTCGCGTTCAGTCGTTTGGGATTTATTGCCGTCATAATTCGGCCAGCCGAACAGCGGGTGGTCGAATACCGACCCAAGACGCATACGCAATTACAACTGCTCGTAGGAACTGTACTGATTTCTCTGTCCACTTCCTTTGACCTTCGGATCATTTACAGATGTTACCCCAGGATGTCGCAGCCATCTCACAAACCCTCGGGCTATTGGAACCAGGACCATACTTCTCTGGTCCTGTATTGGAACAGGTTACCTCTTCTGGGCAAAGTCGAGCCGCAATACTCATCAAGATTTTTTGCTGGTTTCGAAAGAACCCGGAAAAACGGAAGGAATTGCATCCCTTTGTGCAGAAAGGGGGCGGTTCTTGTGAGAGATAGCTATAAGAGGTGTTTTTCTTTCTTTTTCTGTAGTTTAATTTTACTGTCATAAATACGACAAACGAGGGAACTCTCCTGTGGGAAAAGGTTTTCTTCGCTAAAACTGTGACTAGGTCACTAAATGACATCAATGAAAAGACGACACTCACACTTTTCTTTATGCGTGTGGGGAGAGTTTGCGTTTAGAAGAGTAAAGGGCCCTCTGCATTATTGATCTGACTTTCATGGATCAGAGGTAATCGGTGAGAAAGATGTTATTTCTGTTTTTAGTCGTAAGAGAGTAAAGGCATATGTAGGGTATCTCTCTAAAAGGAAAGATAAATTTTTTTGAGAGGTAAGCTGAAATTATCATTTCTCTATTTTTGCATTGCTTTTGTAGTAATAAACACTAGCCGCATTCGGCTACCTACCGACTCGTCCATCTTATTAATTGTCTTAATTTGATTATATTAGCAAACTTTAAATTCGCCAACTTATTTAATTTTTGTTAAGTTAAAAAATATTAATTGCTACAAAAGACTGAGAAAGAAATTAGTTGCGCAAAAAAAGAAGAGGAAAACAGTAGATAGGAAATGTATTAGAATTTGAGATAAATTTTGATGCAGTAGTATGTTTTCGTGTCTAATGAAACACACGAGATTCAATAAAGATTATTTTTAAATATTTTGCATAATTATAATCTACAATTATTGCGTATTATTAAGCTTATTATAAAGTGAAAATTTAACCTCATCATATCAAATAAATGAATTACATAATCTCCAGGAATATTATCTTGCCTCAAGTAGAAAGACGAGCTTAATGTCATTGCTAAAAAGTAAATTTATTAAAATAACATAGAAAATCTATCAAAAACTAAATTTATTTGAAGTAACGAAGAAAGAAAGGAAAACACTGGACTTAAAGAAAAAAAATGGCGAAACAATGAAAATGGACTGAATTTTTTAACACAACAAAAGATGTTTTTTACATTATAAGGATGTATTTTGTACAAATCTATAGTTTTACTCGACCTTTATAAAATTTGGCACACATGCTCTTCAAAAAAAGATGAAAATAATTGTCAACTTTTTAAACTCCAAAAGTTAATTAAAATTTCAGTAACTTAAAAATTAAGCAAGATTTTGGCGCTTTTTCACAATATTTTCAAAAAATATTATCTAACAAAATGATTTTTGAATGACTTATAATTCAAAAATATCTTTTTAATAATACCAGTTTAATTATAAATTACTGGAACATTACCAGTGCAAATTACTAAACTATAAATCATCCTAAGAAGTTTGTTTTAAAGGTTCCTAGCTCTTTCAACAGATGCCCTACTAATGGGCAGCATTTCTCCTTCATACTTTGTCGCTAACACCATATACGAAATATTTAACTTCCGGAATTTAAAATCAAATAACTTTAAACATAATTTCGCCATTTTAAACGTAGAAAATTATGGGGTGTTAAAAGGGTTTTATTTTAAAGACGCGGAAAAATGAAATGTATAATGAAAAAATTAAATTAAATACATAATTTTTAAATATTATAGATTTAAATTAATATAATTAAATATAAAAAATAAATTAAAAATTAAATGAAAATAATATATATGTTACCGTTAAAGTATGAAATCCGTTATTCTATAGAATACCTAGTTATTCTATAGAATAACTGATCAAGTCAGTTAAAGTGTTAAATAAACTTTTATTTTACACTTTAACTAGTTATTCTATAGAATAACGGTCCACGCATCGTTAAAGTGTAAAATAGCCGACATGATGCAGCCTGTTTGTTAGTCAGATTGGTTATTTGTATTTTCAGCATCTGAAGTGGGCACCGGAATTTTTTTTTTACTTTTAAGAAACGTCCTACGTCTTCGCTAGTAGCGGGAGTCGGAACCTAGTAGCTTCGCTAGCTCATTGAATGTAAGGAATCTGCGTTTTTTAAATACTCACATGAAGTAGGAAAAATTGTGCTCGCGATGCCTGCGGCATCTGAAGCGGGCACCGAGCAAATTTGTTTAACTTTAGAAACATCCTACGGCTTCGCTAGCAGCGGGAGACGGAACCTAGTAGCTTCGCTAGCTCATTGAATGTAAGGAATCTGCGTTTATAATGGAATTTGTCCATAACTTCGTTCCTAATAGAGATACCGAGAAAATTCCTGTATATTCTGGAACTTTTATTTTGTCGCAAAATTTGTCGCCAAGTTGCCTAAACAGTCGCCAAGTTTGTCGCCAAAGTCGAATGTCTTTGACTTCCTTCCAATACTCATTCCTGTAAATCTCTCTTTCCAACTATAAGAATAATATGGCAAGATAGCGACATTACAGTTTTATGACACTATTATAGTGGTTTTAATTTTCCATCGGTTATGGCTGATATTCAATCAGTGCGTAATTTAGGAAAAAGCGGACTTGTTTTAATGTCATAATGTTTATTTTACACTTTAACGGTCTATCATTAGTTATTCAATAGAATACCTAGTTATTTCATAGAATAACTAGGTAAAGTGTGAAATAAATAATTTATTTTACACTTTAACTAACTTGATCAGTTAATCTATAGAATAACTAGTTATTCTATAGAATAACTGAATTATACGCTTTAACGGTGACATATATATATGGATTGATATTATGATTGTAGATATGTGTGGGCCCTCACTGACTCCTGGCGGACACTATTTTCAGACCCAGTCCGCCACTGCCTGTATTTGAACTTCAGTTGGAAATAAAAATCAAAATGACCAGATCCTTTTTATCTTGAGTTGTAAAAGCAAGTTTCAACTGAAATAGAAATCGCTAACAAAACCACCTCCAGGAAAAAACAACAACTAAAATCTGTTGCATAATTTTTACTTCGAAGTGTCTGATAAATAAATTTGAAGAACAATAATTGTGAGAGCTTCTAAAGGTTATGTCAGTTACCTGTCTTTCAAAAACCCTTATGACTGAAAAAAACGTCGGAATGTCTTTCTTTGTTGTTGTTTGCTTTTATAAATTTATTTTCCACTGACGTCAAGTCTTATCTTATGTGAAAGGGTTTTAAGCTACTACCAGGAGTACAATTAATTTACTTTTTTGTGATAATGTTAGATTTCATTGTTGTGAACTTAATCCTTCGGCTCATTTTTTAAAAAATTGAAAAATATAAAATAATTAGGTATTGAAAAAACATACTTCTAACACCAAATCCACCAAAGGAGATTTTTAAGTCGATAAATTCCGAAATAAGCCAAATAAAATACTAGCAGTAAGCGCACGGCGTTGCCCGAGGGATAAAGACTTCAACAAAATAGAAAAAAAACCCAGAATGACATAAAATAAAATTTTAAAAAAAGTTCTTATTTCTGCTTCTTTCAGTACAGCCTGCCCTTGTTTCCGACTTTCCTATGTCTTGTTTCCATTGCTTAAAGTGTAGTACTTGGGTAGTTCGTTGAGCAATTGGATGCGCGCAAACTCATCTTGCGAGCAAAGTCAAAAGAAAGATTTGAGTGTTGCTTGCTCATGTGCTTGAGTACGTTAAGCAGCATTTTCTGTCATGAAGTTGACTCTCTGACCATTTTCAAGGTGGAAGCTTACATGAATCACGGGTGTGTCGCGTTAATCGGAAGTCATTGAAACGATAATTGTTTGCTCTATCTAATGGTGCATCGATTGGTTTTCTATGATCATTATTTCTCTTGGATCGGCCAAAAACGTGCGAAAAATCACCCAAAATGACACAAAACATTAAGTAAAAAGATTTCTTGATTAAATTTTAAAATTTTAAGCTCCACAGCGCATGGAGTCACAATTACGATCACCTGTGAGCCAAATCTGAAGGCTGTAAGGGCAATATTTTTAGTTTAAACATCGCAAACACACAAAAACATTGCCTGTTGTAAGTATGGATAAATATACGTAATATCTCAGAGAGCTTGGTTTACAAATTCCACAAAAATGTGGAGAAATAAAATATGAAAACAAAATATATTAGAATATTAACTCAGCTTTCAACAATGAAAGAGAAACATGCAATTAAATATTTATTTAAACAGTGAAAACGGTTTGAAATGCATTGCAACAATGAAAAGTATTGTTGTAAATCATAAAAATATTTTTAAAAATTTAATAAAATTAAAGAAAATATTGTATGCCAGCTATTTCGTTTAAACCAAACTATTAGACATTTAAAATATTCTTCATTAGAGCAGAAATTGTTTGTTCAATTCACTTGATCCGATTATTAGAAAAACATGAAATGGAGAAATGAGTAAGAAAAATCAATCAAAATACCACAAAATATTAAATAAAATCTTTTCTAGATTTAGATTTAAAAATCGGGGTTTCTAGGTACATTTAGACACCATTAGTGCTACCTGCGTGCTACATTTCAGGGCTCTAAAAGCAAAATTTTACGTCTAAACATCGCACAAGCCCAAACAAACATTACTTTTTATATATAGATAGATAATTGAAAAAGCATAATTAAAATTAGTTTTTTTAAGTTTTACTTAAATGTGTATCCTTAAAACAGACAGTTAAACAATTCAAGTCCATAATAAAATTAGTCATCCACCGCCTTATGAGTATTTGCACGACATTTTAATATAAATCTCTTTATTCATTCGTAATGTAAAAACATTTGGCTGTAAATTTTAAACATTCCTTTTTTTATTTCCGAAAAATTATATCTTGATATCTACAAAATCAAAATGAAAATGCTGCAATTTAGCCAGAAAAATATCGGAATTTTATTAGCTTTTACAAAAGCGTTTTCTGTTTTTCTCATTGCATTTTCGAATTGTCAAACACTATTAGAAAGCGGAGAAATGTATACAAAATTAAGTTTCAAAGTATATGAAAAATAATTTTAGGAGATCACTGTCTATATTCAGGTTATCAGTGTCTGATGTCAGGTAAACTGTCACAATAATTATTTGACTCCAAAAATAATTTTATATCATTACATCAAAGGAAAAGGCATCTAGATAAAACAAAACATCATTATTTGTGAAGTGTTTTTGTTATAAACATCGAAAATAAAATTTTTTTATAAGGAGAATATCAAAGGAAGACTTGCTGTGATTTCCTTTTCTCTTGAGCAGAGAACGATATCTTGAGACTAAAAGCAAAATTGGAAATCCCTGTTCGTCTTTTGTTATATTTTTTTTGTTTATGAAATCCTAGGACTAGTTAACAAAAGAAATCCGAAATTGAAATCTTAGATTAGATTGTAATCCACAAAAAACATTTTTAATAATGGAATATTTATTTATAAAATTCCCTCTTTGCAAACAGAAACAAGTAAAAAATTAAAGTGTGCAAAAATGCATATTCGGATCTGTGCAATATTAAAAAATCAAGATTTTTGAAAGAAGAATTAAGTTTTGTTAAGTTCTCAGTTTCTTAAACGCGAGTTTAGTATTCTTTGACTAGAATTTTTATCCGAATAATTTAAACTTATCCACATTAACTAATATGTCCTGGAACTGGTTTTGACTGAAGCTTTCAGCAAGATTTCACAGACGTATTTGTTTGATTATTGTATGTTTAATATATTATCAGTTTCTGTATGACTATTGAATTGATTTAAAAATACCTCAAATTATCAATCATTCAGTCAATTCAATTTGTAACACTCGTTTCCTAAATATGTTCTGTCTAACTAATTCCGTGTTTGTTATCTTCCAAAATAGGAAAGCAGATTATTTTTTCTTAAAACTGAAAGAATAATTTTCATAGTTTGCCAAATAATTTCTATTAAGAAAGTGCATAACATCACAAGAGGATATTTTCCACATCTTCCTTTGCAATGCAAATCTTATGTAGTTAATATTTCAAAAAATACCGAATCAATCAGTCTGTAACAAACGGTTTCAAAACTAAGGGAGTAAAGACTTTTGTATCTGATCTTGCATTTATACTTCATTGTAACAGTTTAGAAAATTCCCAATTATTTCTGTTATTATAATGAAGCCATGAGGACTGCTATTTATATAGATCCTTTACTAGAAGAGGAGAAGTCAGGATTGCTAGATAGAAATCCTGATTTCGCCTCTTAGTAATCATACAGAAAACTCCATTCATTCACTGAATAACCTGACCGCCAGTTACTAGGTCACAGACAATTCAGATACTTTGAATTACGCATAATAGATACGATTACATGCGTTACATGTATGGAACTCTCATAAGAAATTATGTCTCGTCATGGACGTTGGGACCGTTAACTAGTCTCACCAATATTATTTTACCTCCAAAGGTACCAAGAACTTGCTATCAAATTGGGTAACTTAGTGCCCGAGATGGCCTCTCGGAGAACCGACTCTCGGTAATGAAATTGTTCTTTAAAGTGAAATATATGAAAAAAATTTAAGGAATTAATTAATAAATAAATTTAAATGGTAACGAAAAAGTTACACAATTTCGTCTTCTATTTTATGAATAATTATAGAAATGTACAATGACAGATTGCTGATCTGTCAGAAAAAAAAACATTTCAGCGGTCATCTAAGCATCTTTTGAATTCTCTTAAGATAAAAAATTGAGGCCTGTAATCAACCTCATCAAATTCTTCCGAAATTGTATTTGAATCATTGATACAAAGGTACAGAAAATCATTTTATTTTCCATATGTTTATATATATATATTGTGTTGCACTGTAATGAGCGCAGATTTCTTTCTGAAGTTGAGTGCTCAGTTGTTCTTGCTATGTTTGAGTTACCAGCGAGGAATCTGTATCATTTCGCAGAATCGGAAACTGCAACATCAGATATTGTATAGGATTAAAAGTGATTACTTATAAGTCAAAAACTTATTAACAAATTAATTTGTGAACTACACAGATGTTTGAGGCGGTGACACTAATTCAGGCCAAGACACAACGCACAGCTGGCATGATCCGATCACGGAATTATGAACGAATCTCAAAACGTTTCGATGTATACTTCTCGGAGAGCTATACATGCACGTGCGATAACATCCTCGCATTGCCGCATTGATCGCATTGGTATGATACACTAAAGCTTTCAATTTATAGCAGAAAAATTAAACAAGGCTGCATAGTTACTGCGAATTCGGTCAATATATTGGCCTACTATATCTGTCATACTATTGTCCAAATTTCATGCTTTAGTGTTAATGAACTCCATGATTGTAATGAGTATGATTCCATTATTTTTTTAATCACACTGATCTCCAAAAATGAGTTAACTTGGTTTATAAAAATATTCTAGTAAAACGTCATGCGGAAATATTCGGATACTCAGTCCACTTCAATATAAGTATGAGATAAGCCAAACACGCAGTGCCTCATAAAATCGGGCGAAAAAATTTGTTGAATGTTTCCTTATAACATACAGATTCCTCAACACCAGCTACTGCTTCTATGCTGCGGTTTATAGTCCCTGTATATCTAAATTATTTTGATTTGAGCTCTTGTGGAAGTTCTTATATGCTGTAATGAAACGCCCTGCATCGAAAGTAAACTTTGCTTCAATAATGATCCTTTTTAGCTCTAAAAATTTAATGAAACTATACTTGATAAAATAATTAAATCAAAAAATTTGACATTAAAAATCAGTGCATGTAAAAGCTTCCCTTCACTATTATAAATGTGAGGGAAGAAGAAATGTGACAACGAGTAGAAATTTATAAATTTCGTATTAATAATACCGAATCAATGGCTTTTTTTAAAAATATTTTTTCTCTTATGAAATAGAGAATAGAATTTTAATTAAATAAATCCAACTCTATATAAGAATGTATTCATTCCGTTCATGTAAAAATGCATCTTCGAAATAAATTCGTGCATCTGTACATTTAAAAAAAATCCTTTTTCGGCAAGCTTGAAGGCAAAGGTAGATTCCTTTACGTTAATGTTACAAAAGTCATGAAATATTACATATTGATCAATACAGACATAGCCAATGACTTTATTGTTTCTACACATTGCAGTATTTACGCTGTGATTCTCTTTTCATGTCATTTGATTTTTTGCTATATCAAGGTTTTTTCATTCCAAAAAGTTATGATAGATTTATCGGTCAGTACATTGGTCAATTTTTTTATACCTCAACACATAATCATTCAACAGGTAGGAGTCATAAAGAAATAAACATCTCAGCAGTGCAAATATCTCCTAGATAACATTAAGCCAGCCTATCTGAAACAGTAGCAAGAAATTGACTCTTGGCACGAATGAAGAAGGACTATAGATTTAAAAATTTATTTATTTAATCTAGATTACAATATAATTGTGCGAGCATTACTTTGTCATATGGTAAAATCACATGACATGATACACTTAAACACTACTTAAATGGGCTCATTTAGAGAACTCCATGGTTACAGAGATAATAGTCACTAAATTCTTAACATATAAGATAATAAAAAATATTAAACAGTGTGAGCGGCAAATTGAATACGTGTTTTTAAAGCATAGGATATGAATGCAGCCAATTTGAACAGCAAATTTAAATCTCCATCGACGGTTAAAACCAAATACTCAGGCAGAAAATCCCAAACAATTTTAAAGTTAAGGAGATATTTTTCAATAGCAAAAAGGATAAAGGGAACTCTTATTTAATTACTCTTATTTTTGGCTATTTTATATTGATTTTATTAAACAAATCATGGTCCCGCCATGTTTAGTTAAGTATCAAATTTAAGTATTCTGTCAAAAAACTTATTATCAAATTAACTAGTAAAATTATTTGATTAATTAAAATTAACTATCTACTTAATTAAATTAAAAAATTAATTGTTACAAAACTCCACTAAAACCATTTTTATGGCTTATACTATATGCCAGCAATCTTTATCTTATAATTATCTAATAATTATATTAATTTAAATAAAAGTCACTGTGGCTATGTATGTATGTTCCACATCTCCTCCTAAACCACTGGACTGATTTCAATCAAACTTTTCAAACTTTTTATTTAAGAAAAGAGAAAGGTCACCTTCAACTTTTCAAAGACTAAAAGATGCTTAAAATTTCACTTAATTAAAAATTAAGCAAAGAGTTTTTCCGCGATGTCTTTCATTTCCATAAATTTGTTTCTCTCATTTTTTTTTTCAAAATTAATTTTAAACTGAATTCGTAACAATATTCTTGTTGATCAAAAATAATACGAAGAAGTGTTTCCAGAACGAAGAATGCTAAAAGAAAATTTTAAAAGTAGACGATTAAAAAATTTATAACGGGACCAGCTATTGATTTATTTTCACGGTTTAAATTAATGAATAATTAAATAGTTAATTTAATTGTTTCAAACATTCATTAAAACCTGTCATTGACTTTTAATTGTTAACAAAATTTGAAGTACCTATATAACAAATAACAACGTATGAAGAAAACGGATGTTTTTAAAAATTGTCTGGTTCAATTGATATTCTCATTTTAGTTAAAAGCGTTTTAGATCAGAAAAGTAATTTGTGTATTATAATATTTATACAATAGTAATTTTTGCATTAAAAATATTAAACATGAAAACATTTTAATCCGGAGCAAAGCCAGGTATATCAATTAACAGTTATAATTAACAAAATTTAACAAAGATATTAACTATAAATTAATTAGTCATAAATTAATTATATATTATACCGTATAAAAAGTGAAGGTGAATGCGGTTGATGGGAACTCATAACTTCTAAATAATTCTTGCTGTCAAAAAACTTTCAATATAAAAGTAGTTTGTTATGATATGGTGATAATTACCCTAATTGAAATTTTCTTTCTATCTTCAATCTTAACGAAGCTATGGGGAAATGATAAATTGGGGGGCGGTATTGAATATCGCTTTTCAGCTCATAACTTATAAGCAATTCCAGCAGAAAAAAATTTTAGTATTAAAGTTGTTCATTATCATAAGGTGATAATTCGCCTAATTGAAATTTTTTTTCTATCTTTAGTCGTAACAGAGCTATGGGGAAATGATAAGTTGGGGAGGGGATTGAAAATGTCTTTTTAGCTCATAACGTCTAAGAAATTGTGGCTATCAAAAAAGTTTCAATACAAAAGTTGTTTGTTGTGATAAGGCAATAATTCGCCTAATTTGAATTTTCTTTCTATCTTGTTTCGTAAGGGAATTATGGGAATATGAAATTTTCATTCCCCACCATTTCCACCCTCTTTGAGCTGGTTAGCCCATCTGCGAACTCGGCCGAGATTTTCACCCTCCTTACAACATATCCGTCGCCAGTTAAAATCTAGTCAAAATTATTCTAGTTATCGTGTTTACAAAATAACGCGGGCCAAAGCGTTATGCATATATATATATAAACTTTTTAACGAAGGGTGGTTTTGGGTTCTAGGGGTCATGATCGGTGAAGATCTGCAGAAATTTTCCGGAAGTAGTGTCATGAGAACCTTTGCAATAGGTAGAGTTCCTATAAGGAATCTACCTAAAAAACTTATTTTTTCTAGATCTATTTTATCTTTATTAGACAAAATTCGTGCTTATCGTGTTCTCTGCATGATGGGGTAAGCTTAAATTTTTCTGCATTTTAGTCCATTTTATTTTTGATAAAAAAAAGTGCTTGTAAGCTGCACCTGAATTGTATTACGCCTATTCTCTCTCTCTCTTTAATAAGCTCAATGTCGAAATTTCCATATATTTTTTTTAAACCTTTCTTTTCTGGAAACCTTAGACCTTCAAAAAATCCATCAAAATAAAATTTCCATAACCTTGAATATATCAGTTTATATTTAGTTATTTACCAAACGCTTCAAGCCTTAACTTTATTATTAAAAGAACATGCTCCTCGCCTGTAAAAGAACAAAAATTAATTTATCAGCTTCCTCTTATCTTTGTCTAAAAGACACAATTTGGAATCGATGGATAGCCATTAAAAATTATAGCAGAGAAAATGAAATTCTGACAATTCCGCTACTACTGAAACAATCTTTACTACACTGCTCCACGTTTCCCAAATTTTACTTCCGGTTCAGCAAGTAAAGAAAGAATATGTGTGGCAACTGGAAGAAGGACGATGAAGATTCATGCAGATATGTTCAACTGAAAAGCTCTTCTTTTTTCTCTGCAGTAGTGTTTCCATTTGACCATCCGTGGCATGGCACCAGTATCCGCAAGGAAATGCCGTGCAGTTGAGAGGAGGAGTAGATGTTGATTCAAATAACTTTCTATGAGATGAATATTAACAGTTTAAGCGCGCTTCGACTTTCAATATGCGCTGGAAGGATAGCCCAAAGGAAAGTGCTGTTCTCGGCATTTACTGTGATCAGCGTCGGAGGCTCATAAATATAGTGTCTTGTTTATGCATTTTCATTCTATGTGAGGTTGTTCAGCAGATGAATGCAGTCTTTGATTTTTAATTCTCTACAGTTAATTATGTTTGTGCTACGAGTTTTTCTGTTATATACAGTCTACAAATAACATAAACATATTTTAAGGATTATGTCATTTATATTTTAGTTTATCTTACTGAATGAAAGAAAATTAAAAATGCAATGTATCTATAAGGTAGATAAACGTTATATTTGTCACTAATATGGATTTGCATCAGCATGGTCCCTAATTTTTCTGACAGAATTTTTCAAACATCTTTTGTTTTATGATTCATATGTTCTAAAATGAGTTTCCAAACATGTACTGAAATATAATTATTCTGTACAAATTGAATTGTTCTATAAAAAGAAATATCTTTTGTGTAGAAATGTATTCTAAACAGCTTTTAAAAATTTTAAAGACATTTCCAAAAAGTTATCAAAAATCAGAATATTTTAAAAGGTTTGTTTTAATTTGCAGCCATTTAATGATACTTTTCAATTGCATAAAATTATATAATACATACTTTTGTAATATATTCATGAATTTTCTTTTAATGTTTTATCGATTTATTTATTTTATTTTCAAAAAAAAATTATTAACAAGCTGTACGAATTCATTTTGTTAACACAGAATGTTTTATTTCTAATCTAAAGTGAAAAGATTTGCTTACGGTTTTGTTTTCTTTTTCTTTTTTACGAGGCTCCTGTAATAAGTCAATAAGTTGATGTCATGTTGGAGTGTTATCTTACTTTATATTTTAAGTATGCGAAAATACTAAATTGTATAAAATTTGTTATATTGATATTCTGAGGCACCTTAAGTTTTTATTTTATATACTTCTTTGAAGTGAGATTATTTTTTTAAAAAAAAGATTGATCTTGATCTAACTATAAATGTATGCTTTGTCATTATCCAAGATATTACTGTTTTATAATATATATTCAACAGGATCCAGTTTCATTGCTTAGAATTGCAAATAATAGGTAGCATTTCTCCACAATCAACAAAAGTTTCCTCATACTACAAATGATGCCATCCTGCAGCAATTTTAGTATCTTTGTCCCGAAAGCAGAAAACAAATAATGCTTATATTAAATGGCAGTTGTTATTATTGAACAAATATTCGCTGATACACATCGTGTAGTGTTTTCCGTGCTCGCAAAATAAAGCGAGGATACATCTTAAAACACTAACAGAAAATTTGGACAGAGCATATATTCTGAATAAATCCCCTGAAACTAATATATCTATTCCAGGATGCCTCGACATTCCTAGAAGCTTTGCAGAGTCTTTCACTGTCTTCATTTCAATACTTTTTCCAAAAGCGTCAGTAAGAACTCTGAGGATTGTCTGTTGTCAATGTGCAGGATCTCGAAGAATTTTTTTCTAAAAGTTTATTAACTTTCCCAGATGTCTTGAAAAGCACTCTATAACATCCACTCTGCAATGGTATTTAAATTTAGTGAAGGTGCAAGAAAAGACATTTCAACGTCAGCAATCGGTTTACATCATGTTAGAGGTAAGGTGGGCATGTAAACTGACAGACACAGTCCTAGTATTAATCTTAGTTTTACCCTAAAATTCCTAAATTATTTTTCAATCAGAGAAATGGCTATTTAAGAAACTCCCAGTGTTCACGTTTTCGATAAGCTTTGAAAATTAATGAATTAATGCAAAATTTATTTGCAGTTATTTTCTAATTAGACACATGCAAATCGCAATTTTAAGGAAGTAACGTCCGGGCACATTCATTTAAATTCAGATCTTGTAATAATTAATTTATTTCAACTATAAAAATTATTTTGCATGCTTCTACGCTCTTATTTATTTATCCTAGACATTTAAGATATGATGCATTAATAATGTGATTTGAAACTTAAAAAGTTTAGCAAAACTGTAAAATATCAAAGGATATGATAGTGTTATGAAGTTGTAAAGCTGTTTCCCTGACATGCTAATATTAGGACAAGAAAGATTTACAGAGACTTTACTGGGAGCCAAGCGAATGAACTCCAACTTTGGCGACAAAACTCAACTTTTAGAAAATTCATGAAATTGTTGTCCTATTTCTACTAGGAGCGGAAATATTCAAAATCTTCTAGAGATTACTATGTGACCTCATTTTCTGTTGGAAAAGGCATATAAGTGAAGCTCTCAAACAAAGAATGAGTCATTTAGAGCTTCGTCAACAGTATTAGCTTGTGAACTGATAAGACATTGAGCGCTATTGAAAGTCTTGTTACTGAAGTTTATTGGTGATTTCTGTTGGAAATTTTTTTATTGTCCTTGTTGGACTTTCCAGGACAGGATTTTCCAGTGAATGCTTTGACAAGAGGTACGGATGAAAAATTCGAGAAGCTGCTCACCATGATGGCAGAGATAAAAGTTGGACTAGAGAGAATGTAGCAAGAGTAAACGAAAATAAAAGAAGGACTAGAAGATGTGAAGAATCAAATCCAAGGTGTGCAAGAAATGATTGGAAAAGTAAAGGGCGAAGTACAGAGGAAAATCGACGAAATAGAGGGAGAAGTTTAAATTAAGTTCGAGGAAGTAAAGATCGAAGTTCAAGGACAGATCGGGGAAGAAAAGGGTGACGATCAAGGAAAGATCAGAAGCGATTTAAGGAAAGGTCAGAAACGACTTGAGAAGCGACTTAATGAACTTGAGATCAAAACAAACAATTTCCTGGCAAGTTCAGAACTCATGTATTTCAGACCGACAGTAAAGGCATTGATATTTTACGGAGAAAGACCATGAACTGTTTTCAAGGCTCAGTTCACCGTTGTGTTCTCTACAAACTGATGAACAAATTTTGTGAAATCCAGTCAAATTGTGGCCTCTCTCCTAGGATCATAGGCAGAGGTTCTTCAATGAATACCAGCTGATAAGTTGGCGGATCTAATAAAAAAAGAGAAAACTCTGACATCCAGATTTGGATACAGCCATCTTACCCAATTTTACAGAACTAAACTAAAGACAAGCCGATAAAAGACAGGAGAAAGCCTTCAAGTATTGGGCGCCGATGTGGTGTGACTAATGAGTCTGGCCTACACCGAGTGCCCTCTGGATGTTCGGGAATGCCTAGAAGCTCAATACTTCGTCTGCGCTATCAGAGATGATGACGCAGCATCCAACAAGGTTGTTGAATGACAAGGATTTGAAATCAGTTATGCCATATAGAATGAAGTATGAGGCTGCGAGAACTGTTTCGATGCCGTCCAGACACTTAAGACAGAGATAGAGGATGACACCGGGAAAGAAACAGATGATAAATTTAAATCTCTACTGAACAGGTTTGAACAATTATTCAACAGTAGTGTTACTGGAAAGAACACTTCTAGACGAAACCTGAACGTGACTTACTGGAGGTGCAACTAAAAGGTTAGCGTACAGAAAGAATGTCAGGCGATTACTTCAAAGCAGGAAAAACAACTTACGGCTTTCTTGCGGGGCGAAGGCTGCTTTTTCTGAATAAAGCCCCTGAAGAAGGATTGAGTGTCTCCGCACTTATTGCAGGGGAAAGTGGACTCTATTTGGAAGGATATATCTGTGGTATCCTGTGTTTGTTATTGGTGGACACAGGTACCGCTGTAACTCTTTTAAGAACAGTCTTGGCTCAGAAATGGAAGAAAGAACTTATTTACACGGTTCCCAAACATTCCTTTAAGAACTGCTACAGCTGAAGAAGCAGAAATAAACGGCGTACTTGATGACTGAATTGAATGTGAATCTAGAAAATTCCAACATGCAATTTACGTAGCTGGCATCACCTATCCCTGTATTCTCCACCTGGATTTTCTTAAAACATTTAACTTTACTGTAAACCTGGAGACTGATTCCGAAGCTGCGAAAGAATTTTGAAAGTATCTTATACTATTATCAAGAAACTGAAGGAACTATTGTCTACAAAGTTCAGAGGTCGCCTAACGCCAAGACAAAAGTCATACACAGTAATTGGCTTGTTCCATATAGGGCCAATGATCATATTTCTATGTCGCGAGACTGAAGAGACGTGCAGTCTTTGAAGAAGGGAGCAGTGTTACGTAGTTGTAAAGATGTTTCCCTGACATGCTAATCTTAGAACAAGAAAGAGTTTTACAGAGGTTTGGCTGAGAGCAAAGACAATAAATTGAACTTGGAGACAATTTTGGAGGCTTAGCATGAAAGATGGTGACAAAATTATATTTATTGAAAATTCATGAAATTGTGGTTCTATCTCTACCAGAGGCCGAAATATCCAGGATTCTCTAGAGATTACTATGTGGCGTCACTTCTTGTTGGAAACGGAATAAAAAGCAAGCTCTCAAACCAAGAGTGAGTCATTTGGAGATTGGTAGTAGTATAAGCTAGCGAACTGATAAGACTTTGAGCACTATAGCAAAATATTTGGTGTTACGGTAAGGAGTTTGTGCTAACACTAGCATGAATCGCTTCTTCAACACGTTCCATACATTCCACACGCTTGTCAAGTTGATTTTATCTGAGTATGCTATTCTTTCAGAGTCCATTGCAAATTCTTTTAAGATAGATCGCAAACCAGAAATTCTGACTTAAAAAAAAGAAAACCTATTTAGAAAAATTTAGAAATCCAGCTTATATCATTCCACTTTTCGTAGCACGAATTCTGAATTTACGATGAAAGTCCTGTTGAAAGTCTTAACCACTTCATTTCCAACGAATTCATAAAAAATGAATACTTTCTGCTACGCAGTAGCTACCTCGCCACGAGTTTAAAGGATATAAAAAATACCCGAGCTTGATAGAGAAGGTTTCTGGAGATAAAAGCCGCCAAACAAATAAAACTTCAGTTTGTTCCTCTCACAATACCTTATAAATTGATGACTTAAATTGTTTGTTTGCGGGTATACAGACTTTCAAACATGGGATATTCTTTTTTTTCGAACAATTTATTTGTCAATCACTTTGCGTTTATTCTAATAAAGTCGAAATTATTCAAAACACTTGAAGACCATTACTTATTATTATTGTAAATTAACTTGCGTATTGGACTCGCATTGATTTATCAGTTTGGATCAAAACTAAGTATCCATATTTTATATGCATGATAATTAATATTATCTCTTTGATTTATAGTTTTTATTAATTTTTTCAAATACTCATTTGTCATGCAGATTACAAATGGCAAAAATTTTAATTTTTACGAAGAATTAATCAATGCTGATAGCATTTCTATCTAAAATAAATCACATTTTGGCTAATATATTAATCAGATAGCGAAATTGATTAGCAGAGCATTAATAACATGAAGTGCTTCCCCTTTCGCAGAATCAAAAGGGCGACAAAGTAATGGATCAATGAATGAATTTTATGCTTGGAATATTTGTTCTCGAAAACTTCACCTACATTTAATTAACGATAATGAGCTGACATAGAGTTCAGAACAGGAAAATTTAATCTTTTAATAAAGTTTGATGAACGGAGGAAAATGCGTGTAATTTAATTAAATATACCAATTCCTTCAATTAAAGTTATTTTTGTAACTATTTGCAGAGATCAAGCAGCCGTGGCGTTGTAAAATATGTGTTGGTTAAAATAAACCTTATTCATTAATTCATTGTGGCTAGTTGTTTAAAATTTTGTTTGAATCTTAGGAAGTTTTATCTCGTTTCACGTGTTGTAATTTGTATTTAAACATGAAAAAATTCATTGTTAAATATTTCAAACTTTTTATTTATTATTGTTTTATTCATTTCCAATCATAGAATAATTTACAATTCTAAATATTGCAAATCAGCATTAATTTATTCTTTTATTAATGCCTATGAAAATACAATCTTTTTCAAAATATTGCTTTTAAAGATTTTGTTCTCTTAAACTTTACGAATGTTTTGTGTATGTGTGTGTACAATGGAACCCTACATAGAATAGATAATTTTATTTCATCTAAACTCGAGGCCTGAAGAAAGTGTAAACGTAAATGTAAATTAAAGACGTTCGTTTTCTTTCTGTCTCAACAGAATAGCCACTGCTTTGTAATCATGTGCAAACTGTAACTGCGTATGATTAAGTTTTATTTTAAATGTTTTATCTTCTATTCTGAAAAAATCACTTTAAAACATGAAATATGCATTCCAATCTGAAGTGGCTACTTTTCCCACGCGCTCACCAATAGTAACATAACAGTTTCATTAAAGTATATGTGCTTACTGCTCAAAATATTAATGCGTGTATATTAATGTAATGAAGTAACAATTCCTTTTTACGAAATGAGACACGTAGACGTGACTTTTCTCAAGAAATAGGGAAAAAGACAGAAGTTTAATGAAAGCAAACTGGAAGACTTGATTTGTTCAGATGTTCTTCGAGAAGAATTTATCGTTCCATTTCGAATGCAAATTTCTTCCAAACTATTAACCTCTTTCATTCAGAATCTCTTTCTTTTCTCTTTTTTTCCAGATTGGTGATTATAGAAAGTAGAAGAAAAAAAGCCCCTTTACTTTCGTATTGATATCTTTAGCTGTAGAATAATTTTTTTAAACATTCTTTTCTACGATTCCGCGTTTTTTGTTAACAAAACAGGTTAAGAAACTTAATGTGAATAAATTTTAAAGCTGATTGAGTTCTCAAATACCAGTTTTGTGCTAAATATTTTTTTTTTATTTTAAGGAAATGGCAAACTAAATGGTAAGGTAATTCAGGTGTTTCCGAAAAGGGACTCACATTTCATCTCTCTATCTATCTTTTAATGACTTTTTTCAAAATGAAGATATAGGGGAGGGATACCGAATCTAGATAACCTGGATATTGTCCAGGTCAGGACACAGGGTATTATTGCATGGACATGCCTCTGTCACAGGACATTAAAAAATGTCCTGTGAGAGAGAAGTATTTATAATGAAAAACAAGTTATAAAATTTTCTTCGTGGTTTATTTATTTTCAAATAATGTAATATTTTTTTTTACACTTTCAAGTAGAAAAAAAGAAAAAGTATTAAAACAAAAATATTTTTAGGCTCTCATATTCACACTACTACACAATGTATGACATGTCATGCACTGTATTACTTCTTCTTTCCTCGTTTCCACATAAATGATACGTACGCTTTTGTTATGACCTCTGATAAGCTTTGTCATTATTCAAGCAGGCTGTGGTTGTTTGTTTCGACGCTAACGGGGATTTGTGTTCACTATAAGAGTTTTGCTATAGAATAAAGTTAAATCTTTTATGACAGCAACGTGAAAAATGGGTTGTGCGAGCCAGAAAGTTTTCATGATTTATTCAGCGACACAGGCAGTGAAGATGAATGGATGATAAATGAAAACAAAGCAGATAATGAGATTAATAGCAGAAAAAATTGCGTCATCAAGAAGGACGTTTCTTGCAAGTATTTTTTTGTGGAGGGAGAGAAAATACATTTATGCAAGTCTTCCTACTTTGGAACATTATCTATATCGCAAAAGTAGAAAAAAAGCTTAAAAAAATGCCATCGATCCAGTTAATGAAACTAGTTTCCTCGGTTAGACAACTGGTTTTTCATATTGGACCACCAATTTCTTTAAAGCATAATTAAAACAAAAATATTTTTAGACTCTCATATTCACACTACTACACAATGTATGACATGTCATGCACTGTATTACTTCTTCTTTCTTCGTTTCCACATAAATGATACGTATCCTTAATTTTGATTCATTTTGAGCCAACATTTGACGATTTGGGGCTCTTTTGTTGTTTCTTCTGTTTTGACTCGTTCCACTTCCAGTTATAGATGACTATTTGTGGTTATAGTTGTTTTCTGAGCTATGCCTGTAGTTCAAGATATTAATCCCGTTGATACAAAGAATCCAGTTTAAGCGTATGTTTTATGGTGCATTCTAGACAATTTTTGGACAGCAACAAAAAAGAAATTCCCCTAACCTCTTCTTTAAACTATTTTAATGAAATTATTATAGTAAATAGTAGCGAAACAAATTTCATATCTAAAGATATCCCAGATAGCACGTAAGTTTGCAGCAAGTTTGATTTTGACTTGTCATGGCAAAATTTGACGCGTCAAACTTGAAACGAACTTGTAGCAAGTTCGCTGTGACAACTAGCGCCACCCTCGCTTGCAACGCATTTGCTGCATGTTCGATGTGACAAAATAACGCCACCTCCCTTGCAAATCAAACTTGCAGCAAGTTTTCAAAATAAGCTTCCTGCAAAGACAGCACCTTTGTCTCTGTTTTTAAAAAAACATCCGATTTTTAATAGCATCTCCTAGACCGTCCTTCTTTTTATTAATTCAATAAATCAATGATAATTTGTAAAAAAAACTAACTTTTTTATAAAAAAATTTTTGAAACATTTTCCATCATTTTACTAAATATATCACTCTCACTTTAAAGAAAACTATATCGCCTTTTTTTTAATGTTGAAATTTTAACGTTTATAAACAAAGTAATAAAACGAAAAACACGAAAAAACAGTCAATGTTTGTTGAAAAATAAACTTATACATTTTGTCCCATTTTAACGTAATTACTTTTGAACTCTAATTTCATAATTTATTCTACTAGCAAAACGTAGTTATTAGCGAAAATCGCTCACTCTTTGACTTCAAATCATATTCTCAACTCAAAAAATTAATGAAATAAAAAAAGTTTAAAATAAATCTTATACGAATCGAAGCAAACGATGTATTAGCGAAATCTATCTTCTCCCGTCGTAGCCGAACTGGTCGAGTGGTATCGACGACTGTCTACTAATCGGTAGGTCGCGAGTTCTATCCCGGGTTGTGTTCGTACTCTGTTTTTGCTATAATTTGCAATGAGTTTGCACGACAAGCTTGTGGCAAGCTTGCTGCAAGTTCGTTCCATGGTGACTTCGAAGCTTTCGTTAACTTGCTGCAAGGTTGCTGCAAGATTGCACTCATGTCATGACAAATTTATGGCAAGCTTGCTGCAAACTAAAATTGCTATCTGGGATAATAGTATTTTCTTTTATTTACTTTAAAACAGCATAAGGATTTTGTGCTTTGCTAATAATAATTAATTGTTGAAACCTAAATCTAAACACCTGCTCTCTAACTGCAACCGCGTAACTATTTCTTTTAAAAATAATTTCATATACCATTCATTTGAATCTTACGCCATTAGAGACGGTCTAACGTCGTAAAATCATCTACCAAAGATGACGCAAATTCGTCAAGCAGTAATGCAAAAAAAGCAAGTAGGACATTTTATATTCGACGCTTTACTTCAGTACCTAATGAAAAATAAAATTAAAAATAAAGGCTTCATTTCTAGATAGAAATAAAAGCTTTCTAGTAGATTATAGGTTGAAATGAAAAAATAATTTAATGCATCCTAATACATTTGTGTAAGAATAGCTTATATCCTAAGAAATTCAGTTTTAGTCTGCGCATTATATTGCAAAATCTATTATGTGAGCATCATTCTTCGTATTAATCATTACATAAACTCCCCTAAATATGTTTAAAACTAACAGATTCTCACAGAGGGGTACATTTCAAAACATTCAACATCATCATGATTAGCTTATGGTTTCCTTCAATTAATTACAGAATCAACATTAAACTGTTCCAAACATATGCATTTAATACGTCCTTTAGTCTCATTTTGAATTTATAATAATCATTGAATGCAAGCAATCTAAGGTTATTAAGCAAGCGAATGTACTACTCATTTCCATTTGGTGTTCTTGCTTTAATAACATATATTACACGGCCATGATACATTCACAATTCAGATGTAGGAAATTGAAGTTTATAAACATGTTGAGTGTAGATATACAAGATTTTGAAGTATAATTAGCTTGTAAATGTATAATAACTTCGCCAATAAACCTCTGAATGGATCAGGTTAGGGATATTCCACTAGATGCTGTACATCAGGGAAACGAAATCGCTGCATGACTTTGTTCAGGAAACCACTAAATGGAAACCATGTTGCTCATTTAATAAATTGACTTCCAGTTCGTTCGAAATTATTTGCTTAATTTGTTATAAGTAACAGAACAGTATAAGTCTTGTTTTCTGAGAGTGCAATTGTTTTAGAAATAATGTATACATACCTCGGTGTAGATGCTATATTCTTAGATACTTAAAGTCCAAACAGATTTTAAGCAGAAATGTGCAAAAACGATTAATTTTAATGAATATAAAATAATTTTAATAAATGTTTTAATGTAAGTTTATATTTTCTATCTGAAAGGGTGAGACTGTTAAAAAATGTAATGAGAAATATAGAAAATGTTCTCAGTAATAGTTAATGTAATAAATTAAGCTCCAGGAAGAATTTTTCAATTATATGAAATTGCGGTATGCTAATTACACTTTAATGTTTACAATAGGAACGTTTAATTAGAATACTAGCACAAGTAAAAAAGAGTTGTTATATGTATGGTTAAGTTGCAATATGTTGTTTTCATCAATGCATATACGAAACAATTCCTTAAATTATTTCGTAAAAAATAATTTTGAAAGGGTAAATCAAATTTATTTCACTAAATATTCTTTACTCCTTACTACAGTGGCATTCCAATGACATTTTGCTCCTTGCAAACAACTGCAATAAATGAATAAATAAAGTTCTACTATCTAGTATTAATTATTACGTATTAACTCTTTCGTTTCGTATATCGCTTTTATCATAATCAGGTACAAATAAACAAAATATTTAATATATAATACAGATAGAATTGCAGAAAAGAACAATAATTCCAAAATAAGCATTCATGGAAGAAAGGTTTTTAATTCAATTTCTTTATATTCATCCCAGAAACTAGAATTGAAAGCTAATATAAAAATGGAATGTTCCTAAGAAATTGAGTTAAAGAAAATAACATAGAGATGGAGATAAACTTGCATACAATAAAAATAAAAATGTTTTCTGTTATGCATATTTTAATAGAATTTCGATCAAAAATAGACTATAACGAAAGTTAAATTCGCAACTCTGATTTTGCTGATTTCAAAATTAACACACCACTGGGTTAATTCTTATATCGATCTTCTTTGCTGAGTTATTTAATTTTAAAATGCGGGAGTTCTCTGTGGGACACCCTCACCCTGTATGATATAAAGATATTTACTACATCTTTAATATTGTTCTTTAGATATCTTTTTAATTTGACAATTTCCAATCATAAAATGAAATATTCAGTAATTATAAAGTAATGATAAATGTATATATATATGTTGATTTTGTAGCTGGGGTTAGTTCATACAAACCCTCGTCATACGTATCTTCAACTGATACATATTCCGACATTTGAAGTAGTCTTGAAATCATTGAATTTTCAATTTGATCCGTAAACTCGAATAAAATTAAGCAGACAAGACAGCAAAGAAATCAAAGCATAAGACATCTACGAATATAAAGTTTTTGAATTAGCAAATTTCAAAGAGTATTTGGTGTTTTACAATCCACGTTAGAATTTTGTAAGGAAAAATATGATTACATTAAATCTTTTCATCTTCAGTTATATCCGTCTACTATAAATAAGTTTAAATGATAATTTTACTTTTAACAAAAAGTTTGCTTAAGCTTAATTACGACAGTAATACAATTTTTACTTTAAAGTGCCTGCAAAGTGATTCTGGAGAACACTAATTTAGAAGATTTTTTAAGAATTCTGTTAGTTATCTTTCACTCCTTCAAAATTACAAGGCAGCTGAAAGACGGTAATGTCAAAAAGCTTTTTCCGACTATTTCTTATTTACCCGACATTTCCTTCTTTGATGTTGAGTTTTATCATATGTGAATGGACATTAAATTACTATCCGACATAAAATTAGTTTTCTTTTTATGATAATTCCTGCTCTTAATTTGGCGAATCCAACCCCCTGATATACATGAAAAATCCTGAGTCTGTTTTCGCCAAATTTTTACACTGTAAAAGAGGACAAAATTTAATTTCAAGTCTTGTATCATACATGTTTAGTTTTAAAAAAATATTTAAGAAATTAATAAAATTTCATTCTGCTTAAATGAACATTGAGGCTAGTAGCAGGTTCCAGACGAGGTTCTATCAAAAATCCGCCGTTTGTGCAGGTCTAGTGGCACTAGATCCTTCATGATCCAACCTATGCTAAGAGTGTGAGGTGGAAGTTTTTATAGAGAGTAGCCAGCTGGGCATCTGAGGTCTATATCAAAATTACTCTTTTTATAGCTTTATAACAACATTCTTATCTCATCTTAAACAAAGAAAATGAAGTGTTATCTGCTAGACAAATTTTTAAGTCATATTTGAATAGTATATTTAATATTTAATAAGTTATAAAAATTCAGAGATCTAGGAAATAATTTTTTTCTAAAACATCCAAATACATAATACAGTTCATAAATTTCATGGGATTGTCTTCATGCCCCTTGGTTCATTAACAGCATAATATCTGCATAAATCGAGTTTAACATTATCTTTTTACATATTTGATAATGACAGCAATGAATAATTTTGGCCTATCTGAACTAGGTAGTTCGCTCCGTTGGTTTGGCAAGGTTCTAACTGACATTTTCACCGAAAATGAAATTATGAGTTTATAATTTTATACAAAGTTAGATCTGTACAACGAAATTACTTTACCTGAATTATAGTGGTAAGTAAACAAACTACTAGTGGACCATGGTTCTATCACTGCAGACAATATTCATACTTTTTAGTTTGAAAAGGTTCTATCTGCTTTTGTTATGACCTCTGATAAGCTTTGTCATTATTCAAGCAGGCTGTGGTTGTTTGTTTCGACACTAACGGGGATTTGTGTTCACTATAAAAGTTTTGCTATAGAATAAAGTTAAATCTTTTATGACAGCAACGTGAAAAATGGGTTGTGCGAGCCAGAAAGTTTTCATGATTTATTCAGCGACACAAGCAGCGAAGATGAATGGATGATAAATGAAAACGAAGCAGATAATGAGAAGAATAGCAGAAAAAATTACGTCATCAAGAAGGTTGTTTTCTTGCAAGTATTTTTTTGTGGAGGGAGAGAAAATACATTTATGCAAGTCAACTACTTTGGAACATTATCTATATCGCAAAAGCCAGTGTACAGTGAACATTCAATTAAAAATGTGGAAACCAACAAATAAACCCAGGACTAAGGAGGAAATAATGGAAATAAGAGAAGACTACCAAAAAAGACAAAGTCTTAGTAAGAAAATACATAAAATCCTTCCCCAGAGTAGGGAAGATACCAAAAGAGAATATTTGAGTCCTCACCTTAGTATTGGGAAAATGTATGAATTGTACCTTAGACGTTGTTGCAGTTAGAAAATCAATGTACTACAGAATTTTTGTCACGGAGTTTAACTTTGGATTTAAGTTCCCAAAAAGCCTATTACTAGCCATCACCGTATTGTTTTTCATAGTGTTACTTTCTATTAAGCTTTCTACAAAATGTTAAATAACTTGATATTAAACAATACACATCTTCGAATCAGTCATGAAGATGCAACTGTCATGTACTAGCTAAATAAGTTTGTATTTATTTTTTCTCTTTCCTTTCTTGAGCCTCAATAAAGGTCCACTTATACCTACCCAACCGACATGGAGCCGTCATGGCTCCGAGTTCGAGGGTATACTGTGGTGTAAAGTGAAGTTCCCCAAAAGCGACAAACGTGACGTTTGCGAGAAATTCAAAGCGGCGAAACAAACTCAAACACTGACGGATAATATTAAATATGAGTATGTTGTGCATCAAACGTCAGAAATGAACTGGCGAGAAGTTAGGAACGAGGAAAAGAAAAACAAAGATTGGCCTGTGTTGCTATTTGAGTTACAAAATGTAATATCGACTACACATGCTAATATTAGTTCTTTTTTTTTACCAGAGAAAATTAAACGTGTACAACTTTAATGCACACTACACGCCTATTAAATAAAAACAAATTGTGCCTTGTGGAGTGAGCATTTATCTGCCTGCGCTGGTAATGACATTGCTAGTGCTTTTCACATAATAATGACCGTACTAGCTGAGGAAAATGACACAACTGAGTTGATAACATGGTCGGATTTGTGCGTTTCCCCAAATCGAAATTCAATCATTTCAAACTTAGTTCTCCATTTTCTCAAGGATAATCCTCAAGAAAAATCAGTTACAATGAAGCACTCCTTAGCAGGGCTTCCATACATCCAAGAAGTTTATAGTGTTCACACCAACATTGAAAAAGTCATGAACAAAACTGACTTCTGTTCACAGAATTTTGAAACAAATCAATCCAAGACACCCATATCGTGTCATACAAATGCGGTCTGATGAATTTAAAGATTTCCAAGGAACAGCAAAGATAAGATTGTGCCATTCGCTAGTGTGACAATTTTGAAATTTCCAGAACCCTCCCTGTACTCGGTGAATTTCAATACATCTCACTACAAATAAGAGCCAGAAAATTCCTCAAATATCAAGTTTACTGAGACATCTATGAAGGAATCGAAAAAGAATATCAAACAGAAAAAGACTTCTGAAAGTAGTCTGAGTGTGTTCCAAGCAACGCCTAAGGTTCAAAAGGCTGCAAAAGAAAAAGGTAATCGAAAAAATATACATAGAAAGACAGCATTTCCCTTCATACCTAAACAGGATAGGGAATATTATAATTCTTTATTACATTTTAAATAAATCTAGTAATGGTGCCATTCCATTTATCATGATACAAAATGTTATTTAATCTGTTTCCACTAAATTTTGAATTAAGTTAGAAGTTTGTACCACACTATTGTAATTTATATAATAAAAGGGTTTGACAAAGTTCTATGTGCAGTTACATCTATGTCTCTTTCACGAAAGCTATGTCTGTTTTGAACAAGGTTCTAACTGCATTTTGCTGTGTTCAAATCAAAGGTATGAAATATAATTTTTTTTCAAATAAACTACGGAACCTTTAAATAAAAGCCTTTTAATGTAATTATTAAATATTAATTAAATTATATCATAAATCAAAAAGCTGTAATAGGTGAAATCTTTAAACTCGTTTTCCTCAAAACTGACTTGGGTGCAGTTAGAACCTTGTCAAACCTAGACACCGAGTTGCTAAAGACCCAGACCGTGAATGATTACCATTGGCTAGGGGACGAAATAATGTTCTCTGAGGTCACAAAAATTCCAATTTTCTACAAAAGAAATATAATAAAGTTGACCGTTTGATAACTTGAGCGTCTTCATTGTGTTTTTTTTCTTCATTCACTCTATCATGTACAATTCAAATTGTAAACTGCACAAGAGGGTAATTTGTAATTTAAAGCGCTATTTATAGTATGGTAAACTTACTCCTAAATCCGCTTTTGGATTTATAAAATTGTATGCAGATTTACAAAGTATAACTTGAAAGTTTTTTGTGTTTTGCTAAATTACAAAAAAATGGGTTTTCGACATTATAACATCAAATATTAGACCTTAATTCCTAATAAATATTCTGAATCGAACATATTAATACAATAAATTTGAACATGAAATATTAATTCTTATGTTTCTAGATTCACAATTTAAGCTACTGTCATGAATTATATTTAAATACAGAAACTGAAGATTTGTTTTTATTATAACTTGACAGAAAAAAGGAGCTGGCATTTCGCCATTTATTTAAAAACATTTCAAGTTAAGGAGACAAATAATTGTTTGATTTTTGCAGATAATGATTCTGATCAAATGGAGAGATAAAGGAATCGCAAAGGAACTGATTATTAATTTAAAAAATTATTCTCAGAAACTGAATGAAAAAACCTATTTATAGTTATTTATAGTTGGGTGAACACTATGAATGACCTAGATTTGCATGGTTGGAAAGAAGAAAAAAACTAGAATTCTAAAAGAATTATGTGAGTTTGTTCCATTTGAAAAAAGGCTGTTTTCAAAAATATCCGAAAATACATTTTTATTATCGAATAGTAATTCAGTTTTAAGTTTCCAATGATAAGAACTGCATTTTTTCCTTTTTCATCATATTTAAATAATCCTTTCTTTTTATTTTCAATCTTTGTATGGCATAAAAATTTCCAAAAGATTCGATTTAAAGGGAAAAAAGTACAATTTCAATGGTGTTTCATATATTGGTTATTTTTTGTTCTTAAGCATTTTGTAATCAAATTGAGTTTAATTCAAAATCCCAATTAACGACGCTCAGTTTGTTCCAATATATCATATGATGTAAAGGAAAAAAACCTTTAGCAGATAAAGCCATTTTCATTAATAGCTTTCTATGAAATGGAAAATAAAATGTATTATCGGAAGTAATTTTTCTTTTGATATTTCTTTTGAAGAAAATATCAATAAATATATTTGTTTATTAAACTATGCACTATTTATTTATTATATTAACATTATTTCAAATCGTTCGTAATAGAAAATACTGAGCTGCATTTCAAAATTGCATCTGGCTTTGTGTGGAAATAAAGATTTGTCTGTCTCGTACAATTCAGACACATACAATTTTGTACTCAATACAATTCCGGACGAAAGCTTATTAAGAGAAGTAGCATTTAAGTTGGTGACGCTGCTGAAAAGGGATTTTCAATCAAGATTTCAATAGAAGTTTGCTAGTAGCTCAGAATTGTAAATACAATGAGCAAATATTTGTCCTAATAGATGATACATGTTTCACGACTGGTGTCAAGGTCAGAGATTGTTTGATTTAGTTGAGAGTTAAAACATATTGAATTCTCTCCTTTATGTGTCGGGGATTTTCATTTGTCCAATAAATAGTTATTGTGTTTTTATCATTTTTATATACAAGAATGCCTGATTAATATGAGGCCAGCACCTGAGAAACATTTTGTAATGTTCAAGTAATTAACACATTAATAGGCACGTGAAACAAATTCGACGGTGATAAAATACGATTCATACCTACTATCAAATAAGACATCCCCTCCTTTACTGTATTAATTTTATTAATATGTCTAAATAGTTCCATTCCCTAAGAAATCCCTGTACTCTCTCTGTTTTAGTTTTTAGAATATAGATGGCGCCATGGGACAAGAGCTTCTTTGAAAATTTCCTGATATCTTTTTTTTTAAAAGAAAGTTAGCGTAGGCTTGTGATACGGTGTGGACATTTATTTTTTTTCTCTTTTCTGGGCATGGGGTAAGTTTATATTTATGATGACTACATCTAAAAAGCCAGATGGCTGATATTTTTAAATCAATCTTATTAACGTTTTTTGTCCGTGTTTTGTTTTTCCTCTTTCTTTTGAAATAATGCTTTTTGATGTAAGATCTCCTTTGCCTTTTGTTGGGAAATTTCGGGCTAAGAGAAGCTATATTTGGCGTAATTCAAGCTTCTTACAGAAACATTTCCCCGTTATTATTTTGAATCCATTTCGAATAAAGTCCTTGGCCCTTGAAAAAATGGACTAGAATGGATTATTTGTTTGTTTATTTCGATTACCTCTGAGTTTATCTTTGTTTTTTTTTTTGGCTTTCTTTGTATGGTATTGATTTCTATTGTTCTTTGTTTTCAACTACAATTGTACCCTACTTAAACACTGTTTAAATTTTATTGTTTATAAATAATTTTTTATTGTTTTGGTTTAAAGTTTCTGTTAATTTTTTTATTTTTAAAGTTTATGTTAATTTTTTTTTATTTTTAAAGTTTATGTTAATTTTTTTATTTTTAAATTTATTCTAATTTTTCTAGTTAATTGTTTTTAAGTTCCTTTACTGTAATTAAGAGATAGCAGAGAAGGAGTCATCTAATTAAATATATGGTTCAAATTTCAGACGCGTGCCAACGTCTTGGATTGCAAATTTTTGCACCGTTTGTTTGGAATGTTTTAATTACAAAAAAGAAAGATTAAGATTTTATTACTACATGATCTGTCATCATTCTAATCTAGATTTAAAGTAGAAGATTTTATCTTATGCTAATAATCTAATCTAATAATATGAACTAATAATAAAAGAGTATATGTGTTGGTGCCCTACTTCAATTGAACATATTTAGCACCTCGAATTAGTTGCAGACAGATCAAGGATTCCCTTGCAAACAAGTCTCTTTTATTCAGCTTGCTACTCATAGAGCATCTGGACAGTCAAGTTCTTGTAGCTGCTTTCAATCTTGTCTGACGTCAGTTGTCTATTTATTTTGGAAATAATTGCCAAATAATGGTCATGAAAGTCAGTCTTGTTTCGTTTCCCATATTTACTTGTTTGTCTGCATACCTCACAAGTGTCTTTAAATCCTTTCCAAATGGGTTTCCCGTTCTCCTTATCTCTACCTTCATTCTCCCAGTCTCAAGACATTTCTCTCAATACATCAAATGCCTCCTCAACACTGTGTTGCATAGTTGAAAAATCTAATTTTTATACATCCAACTACTCTTACAAACCTTGCAACTATATTTTGCAGCAACCACTTGCTCCTCTTTCCACACACGTCGAAAGAATGTCAGCAGTTATTTGAGTATTCCAGTGTGACGATGTCAAATATCATTGAGCTAGGAGATGAAGTTGATTTTCAGTTGCCAATCAGCAATCTGTCATTGGACTTCAAATAATAGAATTAACATGAAATACCATTTTATTATTGTTCCTTTAATTTTTCCCACCATTATAAATACAATTAGGTAAATTGATTTCACTGTCCTAATCCTATAAACATGCATTAATTCTTATCCTTTGTTGGTTTAACTTAGAATATCAAGCATTTTATAGCATTAAATGCAATAAATATACAAAGTTTTGCTTATACTAAAAAATCTGCTTCACATTTTCAGTTAAATGGCTTATTTTAAGAAATGTCTAGAATAAATATAAAATGTATGAATTGTATTTATGTTTTTGTAGCACCGTTGAGATAAAAATATAACTGAACTTTTTTTCGAAAGTAATATTCATTGGTAAAATTATTTTTGCTAATTTTAATTTTTTATCTTATGCTCTTCTTAATGAATTTCTTTTCATCAAGGAAAAAAACATTTCTATTATTGTTGTGTCTCCAATTTCTGAAGCAAAAATATAACTAATGTAAAAAGCAAACTGTAGTTAGCAATATTTGTTTCGGAATTCAAATGCGCATTTTTCCCCATTTTGGTGAAGTAACTTTAAAAATCATATAAGGAAAGGAGAAATTCTTGGTAAGATAGACTCATTATGAAGAATATTCAGTGAAGTTAAAAATATATATGCTATATTTAAAATGAAGGGAACATTGGATTTCTTTAGTTGTTCAAATAAAGATAATAGTTGTAGAATATTCTATTTTTATATTTAAAGGAAATTCTTATTTATCTGTATTAAGTTTATCTGTCTTGAGATAGACTCAATCATCGTTTTATTCGTGAAGGCAATTTAATTTTTATCATTGGTCTATTTGTTAAGAATTTTCGTCATGGTTTGGTACATCTAATTTTTATTCATCGTTATAATGTTTCAAAGCATTGTTATCTGCTGAACATATGTTATTTCTATCAAAGTAGCGTTCTACCATTGATCATTTTATATTGATCAAATTAATGAATGAAAAGCTTAATAAATTTTAAAATTGTTTTAAAATGTGACCATCTTCTGTTTTTTAAATGTTTTATTTTTTAATTTTATTCGCACATAATACGAAAATTCAATTAAATTAATAATTAATAATAATTAATTCTACTATATTTTAAATAAAGCTTCTTGTCTTATAAATCGACATTCTTAAATTTCTCAATTTTTAGAACTTTTTCCCTTCCTTTGTTACGATTCTTTATTCTACACACCCTGGTGGTTCAATTAGATGCATCCATACTTATGTGCGATAATGAGAGAAAATATCAGAAAGAACTCTTTAAAAAAAATCAGCATATATCCTGCAGAAAAAGTATTTCTATACGAGGGATAGAATAGATATCTGGGAAGACGGACGTACCAGTTTTTATAGATGGTAAACGCTTCGATCAAAAATTTTAGAGTGCTTTTTAAACTCTCAACTTTTCCTTAGAGCAACAGCAAATGCGATTTTTAAATTAACTTAGTTTTCCTTTTACCAGTTAGCTGACGGCGATGTAGGAAGTATTTTTCTATAGCCGGGTATTCGCTTAGAAGTCGCGGAAAGTATCACACTCCAAAGATTAATGATTTTGGGAAAAGCATTAACTCTATCAATAAGGGAAGGTCCCACACGTATGTTCAAGCAAAAGACTATGGCCGTCCGAACGCCCGAATATCACTGCGAAATTTCCGACCCCTTTGGTTAAGTGTAATTGATTTTTAACCCGCGGCCCGCGCTTTCTTCTTTAGAGTGTCTCGCCCAGATGGGTTGAGGGGAAAAGGAGGTTTTCTTAGAATTAGGACAGTTCCAGCTGTCATTATGGGTTTTTTTGGGGGGGGGGGGTGGGAATTTTCCTTATGTTTAAAAGAGGAACTCGGTCCTTCCCGTATTTTGAGGTCCCTCTATTCCAATGGTCTTAGGAATCAGAGGGTTAAGAGAAATCTCCCGAAAGTATCTTGTTTGCAAAAATTGACCTTAAAACATATATCTTCCATTAATTCGCATGTATATCGAAATTGTGTTATCATATACAGGGTGATTAAAAATACGTGGCTAAACTTAAAGGGTACGTCAGGCATACGAGAAGCATCCAGAATCACATAGGAACATTAGTGCGCAAAAGCCATCTGAAGGCAAGAGGTAGCATTTAAAATAATACAGAGATGGACAAAATTCAAAACAATTATTGAAATTTGCACATTTTTTCGAATATCTACTCACACTTCGACCATATAAAGAATAGGTTTTAACTCAAAATTTACATTGGATATTGTGTCACAAGGACAGTTAGGAGACCGACCCAAAATTGATGAAGTCGAAAAAATATTTTTGCTCACCCCGCCTCACAGAAAGCTGATAATGGTTTGCATTTTTCAAAAATTCTTTCATGTGATGTGCGCAATATTTACATGCATTTTCGTGAAAATAGTACGGATATTCGGGAAGATATAAGGGTTTCTTTAAAAAAATACAAATTTTTCCTCATGTGTTTTTCTTATAACTTGCTGAGTTTTCCCTCGACATTGTATGAAACTTACAGAATACGCGAAAATATCTTAGAGAGGCATTGTTTTAAAATATGAAGTAAATACATTGAATGGTAAAGAAGATATTGGCGTTTGTAGTAAATAATTTTATACTGCGCACGTGTGAAAAGTAGCGTAATTTTTCTTTCATAAACTTCAGAGCCATGTACATAGGTTATATAAAAATTCAGATCAATACAGAAAGATTTTCTGGCCAGCACGGTTTTATTTAAAGGATAGCGTTATCTTAAGATACTGTACCTACAGATAAAATGTTATTTCCAGGTACTACACATACGAATAATTCGTAATTTGCAGGTAATATACCAGCGAAAAATTCGTTATTTGTAGGTACTGTACCTACGGTTGATACGTTATTTCTAAATATTGTGACAACGGATGAAACAATTTTTACAGGTATTTTCCATTCTATTATTTTGCACATTATGAGTTCTACATGACAGTACATTAATTGAATATTTTTAGATCTCAATTATCAGTTAATCGATTGATTGTGTTAAACTTAATCCATACTAATGGCGCCATCTTGTCGTGAAATTGAGGAAAAACAATTTCTACTTTATAGTCTTTAAAACACAATTCATTTTGTTTATATTAATGAATTATAAATTAAAGACTAAAAAGTAGAAAATACTTAAAATAAAAAATCTACTAATTAGTACACTAATAAAAGTGTGTTTTTAAAAACTGCTTTTATTCTTTTTAATTAAGAACACTTCTAATTAATGGAACGGAAATATGAATAGGAGTTTTCTGATAATTTAAAAATAATGGAATAAGGCGTACAATTAAAGAAAATACTGAATTTCACAGACATAACTTTTGGAAGAAATTATCTGAAATATAAAATCTGCAAACTTTGGTCACGAGATTGAGAGGAGGAAAAATAATTGACACGATTTGATCCCATGTCCGACATTATGACAAGCATAACATCTGTACCAACCAGACTCAGCTAGGCGGTCGCATAGAGATACTTACTTCCGTATTTTTATCTCTGTGATTTGTTAAAACTTTTAAATGGCAATTATGTATTTTCTCAAGGAAAATTTACATTTCCCAGTGTTGTTCTTAGAAGATTTAAACCATTTACTTAGGATCTCCATTAGCTGCATAGAGTTCTTTAAAATTCTTTGATGAGGAATAAGACACATTTCAGAGTATGGAGCTCATCCACACTATAAATTTAAATTTTTATTAAATATCTGAGGTGAGATATCATCAGTAAACGTTTCAATAAATACTTTGTATACATTTACAGTACCTGCAAATAACGTTTCATTCGCAGGTACAGTAGCTGCAAATAACGTTTTATCCGCAAGTACAGTACCTGCAAATAATCATTTCCTTATTTTAGATGCCATATGCTGCCTCCAGATGGGATTTCCGAACCCATGTTCCTATATGATTCTGGATGCCTATCGTATGCATGACCTATCCTTAAAGTTTGGCTACGTTTTTCCAATCACCTGTATTGCCCTTTGTAATTTTCTTTCTAAATCTGGATTAAAAATTTCCCAATAAAACACACATGAAAATATTATATTCTTATACGTTTAGCTGCAAAATAAATGCAGTATAAAATTCTAGTAGTCAGAAAGTATTTGGTATTTTAATGAAAGCCAGCAATCTCTAAACATCCACATATTCAAATATGTCTTTATAAAATAATATTTTTTTTACCACTTGAGTCATAGTATCCAAAACAATGTGATAAGATTGCAATTTATTCCGTGCCAGAACACACGTTTTACAAGGTTCAGTTCCCTCGGAATAAGATATGTCGGAAACACCATTTTTCAACAACTCAAAAACGATGCGAGTCTGCTGCGGTTATTATTATTTTTTTCTCTCCTTTTGCAAAATTTTCTTCTCTTGGACGCTATGCTGTATTACCATATTTCATGCTTTCGTGCTCAAATGACAATGTTTTTGCTTCGTTAACATATGTGTGTGGGTTGTGGACATCTTATATCTTTTGAGATAGCTTCATCCTTTCTTTGCAGTTAGATGTGTGACAGTTTAGAAACTTCTTTGCGCATCATCATCATCAAACATTGCTGCTCATTCAGGATGTAGTTGGGTTTTGTATATGTTAGTTTTCACTTCAACAAAAGAAATTGATGTCATTCAAAATGATGAATACTTGCCTGAATTCGAATTTCACAATACACACCAACGTTTCGTTTGTTTTCATACGAGCTTAACTTTATAAATGCAATATTTAAAAAAAATTACGGAGGATAATTTGATTATTATCGTAGTTTATAATGTGGTGTTATTAATTTCATCCGAAGAATTACCATAAAATGTATGGTAATTTGTAGTCCGGAATTAGTTTTCTTGAAAAAATATGTGTTTTAATGACATATTTTCTTTTCGAAATTTTGCATTCCCTCAAAATAAATTAGTTTCATTCATTTTTCTTATCAGAATTTAATGAATCATTTTTCATACTGTATAGATTTCATTTCATATTAATTAAAGTAAAGTTAATCAATTATTTAATTTTTTAAATTTCAACTTAAATTTTTGAATTTAATTAAGAGCGCATGGTATATTTTTAGCTGAATAAAAAAGTTTATCAAAATAAAAGAAAGGTTAGAATATGCATCATTCTTAATTTACATAAGTTTCCCTACATATCTGGCTTTGAAGTTATGAAAGAAAATTCAAGCTACATTTCGCGCATGCGCAATAAAAGATTATTTACTACATTTGCTCATATTTCCCGTAATATTCCATTTTTTAATTCAAATTTTAGTACAATAATTTTTTTAAAGATTGTCAACTATTCTGTAAGTTTCATGAAATTGAATGGAAAACTTTGCATTTTATAAACAAACATGTGGACAAATTTGGGATATTTAAAAAAAACCTTTATATCTTCTTGAATATCTATTCAAAAACTACAAAAATGCACGTATATATTATTCACGTCAAATATAACCATTGTTGAAACTTTTATCTCATTATCAGCTTTCTGTGAAGCGGGGTGGGTACCTAAATGCTATCGTGACTGAATCGTTACTGTAAAATGTGAGTTCAAGCCTAATATTTATATGTTCGAAATTCTAAGAAACTCCATGGAGATTTTAGAGAATATTCGAAAAAATATGAAAATTTTAAAGTGTCCACATTAAATTGGAAACCCACTGTATGTTGAGGGTTAGGAACTAAAAATTTCATATTGAAGTAATTTCACATATTTTTGCCAACCTTGGAGGGAACGCGCCACCGGAAATGATGGACCGATTTTGATAAAATATACTTTATTACTCTTAAGAAGATTAGGACTTAGCAGCTCATGCTAAAATAAACAGATAAAGAGAAATTTTAAAATTTAAAAAAAATTCGAAAACAGTGGATTTTTGTCATTTTTTATGATTTTCAAGTCCGAGTCAATCACTTTCCTTACGTTTCTTCCTCGTTTAATTTCTCACCCATTAGTAACTTTTCCGCGATATAGCGACATGAAAAAGTTTTTGATTTTTTTTCGGCCCACCCTAATGTACAGTGCTTGCAAATTGCGCTATTCATTTCCTACAACAAGAAATGCATTGTATGAATATTTTTTAACATTTTATTCAGTTCATATAGTCAGCAATCCGAAAAGCCCTAAAGAATTCGATTACTTTTTTCCCATTGTAATAATTAAATAAGGATAAATCAGAATAAGCATACGTTTTAACAACCTTCAAGACGATAAATCTGTTTCAAGCCTCTATGATGGGTTTTGAAACATTGTTATTAGGGCATTAGAGCTTAATTACATATTGTAACAAGGTTGACTGTTACTGTTATCTTTATCATAGCTAAGGAGCTAAGGACTATAATTTTTTTTTCCGAAAAAATTGCATTTTTCTCAGAGATTCGCATAAGGGAGACCTTTCCAAGACAACCTATCCCAGATAGCAATTTTAGTTTTCAGTAAATTTGCAGCAGACTTGCACTGCAAATCTGCCAGCTTACAGCAAATTTGAGTGCAAGTGTGAAACAAGTTTGCAGCAAGTTAATGCAAGCTTCGAAGTCACCATGGGATGAATTTGCAGCAAGCTTGCCGCGTCATACTCATTACAAATTATAGCAAAAACAGAGTACGAACACAACCCGGGATAGAACTCGCGACCTACCACTTGGCAGACTGACGTCTATCCACTCGGCCAGCTCGACTACGAGAGGAGAAGATAGATTTCGCTAATACATCGCTCGATTCGATTCATATACGATTCATTTTAAACTATTTTCTTGATTTCATTAATTTTTTGAGTTGAGAATATCTTTGAAGTCAAAGAGAGAGCGATTTTCGCTGATAACTACGTTTTGCTAGTAGAATAAATTATGAAATTAGAGTTCAAAAGTAATTACTTTAACCCTCTGAGTGGTTCGGTCTTCTTTGTAAAGCGATTCCAAAAGCGAGCGATTGAAGAACCTTTATCTGTTTTAAAAGTGTGCCTTCCTCCCAACAGAAAATGTTCCGAAAGCGCTGCAGATCGAGTCTCTTCCCCCCCTCTGAACTAGGAACGATTAGCACCCCCCATGGAGGGGATAACCGCAAGAATCTGTTCTATTCAGCTTGGAACCTATTCAAACTACAGTGCCAGGGGAATTCTGGGATATTTATCTGGCCCTGGGTTTATTGCTTTCGGAAGATCCCATCTGTGGCGTGACTGAATGTCTTCAAGATGCCCTCATTCTGCATATTGCCCGTGTCCATAACACCAGATGACAAAAATAAACGCTGTTACACCAGACAAATGCCAGACCGTTGGGCCAAAAAAATGAACGCTATATTACTTATTTTTTATGTTGTGAGTTTCTAAAAATATGAACATCATTGAAGTTGCTTGAAAGCTGATATTCTTTAGATGTCTGTGACTTCAATTTATTTGTTGTTTATTAATAGTTGTATTTTAGATATTGGCTGTACTTCATATTATTAGTTGCCTTTTTTATATTCTTGACTTCAATTTATTTTCAGTCTACACGTCAGTATATTAGTCTACGAATGTAAAAATAATTTCCCTAATTTTAAAGATCAACAACAATGCCATTTATATACAGGGTGTCCAACAAAGGACTCCCTCATTTTAAAATTAAATAACTCGGCAACGGAGATCCATAGAAGAACGAAACCAGTGATATGCTTAGTCTGAAAGCCGTAAAAATCTGATACAAAAGTTTCAAAATTAGTTATAAATGTTGCCGACAGGTGGCGCTGCAGGATGTAATAGCTATTCAGAATCCGATAAGAAATCTATAAACTGTCCTTGGCAAGCACGAAAAATGCCTAATTTGAATCGATTGTGATGTGATTGCAATGATTACTTGCAAATGACAGTTTATAGCTTTCTTCTCGATATCTGAACTGTGATTACAACGTAGTTTTCGATTTTTTTATCCACGCAGGGGGAAGGGAAATGACAAATGTTTGAGAAGTATACGAGAAAGTTTAGGGGAGGTCTCTCCCGCTGGTTTTATTTGAATTAAATCCTAAAATTTTTAAAATTAGATTATTATTGTTATACGTTTTGTAAAAAAAAAGAACGGGGAGGTGCAGTTTGCTTACGTAATTATAAGAGGGGGGTTTGCGATTTGCTTATTTTTGCTGACAAGGGGGGGAGGGGGTCAAAAAATACCAAAAAAATGCTTACGTATTATTTGAACGGCCCCTTTAATTCTTTATTTATAGTTTTTTTTTTATCGAAATGTAATGGCATATTGAGTTTCAGGGGCATTAAAGTTTTTTTTTACCCGATTGAAACGAAAATTGGACAATTAGGGTTAAAAGACCACATACCAAATTTCATTTATCTAACTCGTTGCGTTTAGGAATTATCGTGTTCACAAGCATGCGATTACAGAAACCAACAGACAGTTAACGCGACGAGGGATTTCGTCCAAAATTTAATACGAACCTACATTCCTAATTTTTAAAACTGTGTACCAAATTTTATCTATCTAGCTGTTTAAGTTCTGAAATTATCGTGTTGATATGAACCCTAACATACAAATTTTCCTTGGACGGACTTTATCCAAAAATTGATTGAAATATACTAATTTTGTATTAAGTCCATATAAAAGATTCCTTCTTTCTAACTCTAACCGTTGTTGAGTTATTGTGTTCACAAACATAATTCCAAAATTGTGTTTTTCGGACTCGGGGAGGTCTAAAAACTGGAGATTCGTCAAAATCTCGTGTTGAAAAATTTACGATCAACGATTATAATTCTTTCTCTTTGTATACTTCGTTTACTAGAATGTAAAAACGATCAAACTTTTTTTTCCTATCAATTTTACGAAAATGCGCTAGCTACGAAGTAAAATATTATTGAATTTTTTTTTCTACAGACAATTTTTTGCAAACTTCGCAAAATCAAAGAATAAGGAGAAAAATTTAACACCTATTCGAAATTAATCAGGTGCCTTTTCACAATTTATAAATGTCTTGGACGTTATCGGTGTGATATTCAAAAACATTTTTGGGCCTTTTCATACCAAATATAAAGGAAATTTAACTAACATAAAACTGACACTTTACTGTTTTTCTTAAAAAATAAAATTATAGATCTAATTCAAATATATCATACAGCTTGGAAAATAAATAAGAGTCTCATTATTATCCATTAAAGTTCAGAATGAAAATAAAAACCTGTATATAAATCAGAATTTTATTTAAAAAAATTATACTTTACAAATCACAGCACACACACAAGATATTGTGATAAAACACACTGTCTAGCATGTGACGGTGGAGTTTGGAAATAATTCAATGCCTGAGACTACTATTATTATTAGAAGTACTGTCTTCAAACTCGTTAATAACGTGTCGGGATGCATCATAGGTTTGTAACACATATTAGTGGATTCTTGTCTCATAGCATCTATTAAAATTCAGCTCGCAATTGGCATAAGAGCAATGTAATTCAGGCATTTAGATTTGATCACTTAATGAAGAATGCATATCAGCAAAAACTATAACACTCAAGGAACTAGTGCATAAATACAGTATCATTGAAGTAAGCATTGATATTTTCTTAGAAATGGTTTTGTGTTCTTTCATTTTAAAAAAGAAATAAACATTTTCACTGACTATTGAAATAAACTGAAACTGCAGATGTTATCAGACTATTAATAAGATAACTAAAAGTCTGTTAAGATCACTGAAACGTTAAATTTAGTTGATATTATTCTTTACGTTTCCATGTAAACCAAAATTTTCTCTAACAAAAATACAATATTTTAAAACATAAAAAAATTTTCATCCCTTTTCTTTAACATTTGTTTCAATGTTTGTTCAAAGTGAGCAAAAAATAAATTGAATAATAATTATTTGAAAAAATAATTGTTTTTTTTCGGAATTTATTTCATTTTGATGAAATTCTAAGTAGTGTAATATAGAAAACTCATCTAGAAAAAAAACTGCTATAGTTTTAAAAAATCACACCTAAACCTTAGTTATTTTTTTTCAATTCAATGTTATATAACGAAATAAACAAACCCCCTCTTTTCTTATCACCCCAGGCTTCTCAAATTTTTCTATGCTTGAATGGGGTATTGAAAGAGATTGGGCAACAAAATCTATTTTACTTAACAATTCGATTAAAACATTGATGCATTGAAATAAAATCTTATATAACATAAGTGTATTACAGGGAAAACACTTGAAACATAATACAATTTCAATCCAGGCTGACAAATATTAAACCGAACTTATACAGAATCCAAATTCGGACACACACAACTAGAAAAAAATCCAAAACTGACCTTCTTTCTGAAAGAAGACCTCAATGCAGATAGCGTTAAAATGCCCCAAGCCAAAGGGGTGTGGGGTCTTGGATCCTGTGGTATCTCTAATTTGCAGTAAGTACATTCTTATCAGCACTCATTGTGTCGACCGCTACCCTACCCAGCTAATCAATCAAAATGTCAAACCACGGAAGGGGGAAGAAATTCGGAAAAATACGTTCATCGCGCTTTAGAGACAGTTCACAAGAGACGTATATTTCCGGGCTGACCGCTTTCGGCGTATCTCTGACCACACGTTGAAATGCGTGTTATCCGCTTATGGGATAGTCCAAGGTCGACGTAGAAATACGTGTGAAACGCTCAGAGGGTTAAAATGGGATAAAATGTATAAGTTATTATTTTTCATCAAACATTGACTGTTTTTCGGTTTAATTTTGTTTATAAACGTTAAAATTTCAACATTCAGAAAAAGGCGATATAGTTTTCTTTAAAGTAAAAAATTTAATAAAAAGATGGGAAATGTTTCAAAATTTTTTAAAGTTAGTTTTTTTACAAATTATCATTGATTTATTGAATTAATAAAAAGAAGGACGGTCTAGGATATGCTATTAAAGATCGGATGTTTTATTAAAACAGAGATAATGATTCTGTTCGGATGTTCTTTCTCTTCTCTTTGTGCTATCTTTGCATCATGCTTGTTTTGCAAATTTGCATTGCAAAGGAGGTGGCGCTATTTGTCACGGTGAACTTGGAGCAGACTTGCAATGCAAGGAAGGTGGCGCTGGTTGTCACGGCGAATTTGCTACAAGTTCGCTTCAAGTTTGACGCGTCAAATTTGCTATGACAGGGTAATATCAATTCAAAATCAAACTTGCTGCAAACTTACGAGCTATCTGGGATTGTTGTTATTAAACCAAGAACGATTCAAGAAAATTTTTTTTCCCATAAATCCCCATTTTATTTTAGTGCTCTGCCAAAACATCTTATATTTCTTTTTCTCAGAAACCTTTTAGTGTGACTAACGAATAAAATGAGATAAAGGCTTTACGAGCGCGGTGAAAATGTAAACTACAAGAAGTGCACATTGTGGTTGTAATGAGGAAGCGTTCTTATAGATTTTTCATGCATATAATTACGACTTCACATATGAAGCTGCAAGAAAGTATGTTGTATAATAATATTTTTTTCTTTATTTTTGAAAATCGCTATATTCTCCACAACACCTGTGCTTGTACGTAAGTTAAAATTCCTTATGAGTCTAAGTTTATGGCAACTAGTAAAAATGTTTTGAACCAGCTAATCCTTTATTAAGTAAGTTTATGGGAATAGCATGATAAATGAAAAAAGATAATTGAATTATAAATTATGGCACTTAATATGAAAAAAAAATTTGAATTAGTGTGACACTTTAGTAAGAAAATAACATATTATCAACTATATAATCATGCTAATACATAAATATAAAATTCTAACAACGAAACACAAACCATTTCAATTAATGGATAAATATATTTGATTTAATTTGAATGTTAATTTTGTAACTTCTGATTCCTGGCTTAAAAAGATAAGTTTCATTTTTTTTTAAATTAGCTATAAATTAAAATTTTACTGGGGTATCTGAGAAACTACCATCTAAATCATAATTATTAATTTTGATGACATCAAAATACGGATTTATTTTAATAATTTTTTATAAAAAAATTTATATCGTCACAAAGAGTAATTAAGGAAAACTCACATAAAATTTCAACATTTCGTAAGTTTAAAAGAAATTGATTGATGAAGAAAATACTTTGCGTGAAAGAAGACAATTGAAAATCAAAACAGAAATTTATGTGAAAGAAAATATAGCGGAAGTCATGTCAAAAAATTATTATTCCTGGAAAAATATTATATTCTGTATGTTTACCTAAAAGTATAAAATTTTATTCTATTGACCTCAAGAAAGTGAAAAAAGTCACCGTCATTCTCATTTTAATTTCATCGTAAAAGAAAAGATTAAATATTATGGGACTAGTAAGTGAAAAATATATGAAGCTTAAAATTAATTAAATGCCATCCAAAGTGAAAGAGATATTACTGTCTTAAAAAAATGGATAAAAATTAATATATTTCACCTGCTGTTATTTCTCGGGACCATACATATCTATTTTGGTTAAAAAAATTGTCATAAAGTAATAAATTATAAAATCCATTGCCGAAACAATATAGTTGCTCCGTTTTCTTTATTCTTGAAATTTGAGGTATAAAAATGGAATAAGAGAAAGCTTCAGAAATATTAAATATTAACAACCAGTTAAAATAAAAGCTTTATCAAATATTTATTACATATCAGTCGTATTCTAAACAGATATAGAAAGGACAAACGCATTTATGTATACCAGAATATGTACAAACGTCCGTCTGATGGTAAAGCACATATGTAAATTCATGATTTTTATAAATGTCAAATTTATGATTTTGATGAAAGTCTACAAATAGTTAAGTTAGAAATAAATGATAAAAATGAAAAATTTAATATTTAAGACTGAAATTGCTTTCGAATATTTCCTGAATGGTGTCTTTTTCATGTAATAATGGATTGCAACGCTGTCAGAATTATGTAATACTTAATTATTATGATTTTAACACATTTTGCTATAATTCAGTAATTTTTTCAACTGAAACTGACTTCCAAATTTTGTTCTAAAAATTTTTTAGAAGGCTTTGAGTTTTTTTATTTTTCAGAGTTTTTAGAAGTTTTTTATTAGTGATTATATTCAGCTATTCTTTTACCGTGATATTGATTAAAGTTTGGCCTACACTATATAAATTTCATAATACTTTATGCAAAAATCGTTTCAAACATTCTACAGAGCAGACCGTTGGACTTAGAGCCACGAAATTCGGCAAATAACTATTTCTTAGGTTTAAAAGAAAAGATAAGAAATTGGGAAATGATGTTTTAAAATTTTAATTAGACATTTAATTAGTTTAAAATTATTCGAAACTTTAACGCTTTAACTCAATAGCCTGATAGAGCACATCATCAAACAAAAGCTTTTTACGTCAATTTAAAATTAAATAATTCCAAATACCAATATTATCTCCAATTTACCAATACTATTCTTAGCAATACCAATATTATATCCGCGTAAATTTTCTTTAATTTCAATATTTTTTGTGCAGCCGATCGTGCAATAGATTTTGACCTTTCATTCCCAATGGACGAGTTTTCTGCTTTGTGTATTCGAGATAATCTTGAACTTCCGTGTACCGGACAGATTTCCGGTGTAATGCTTCGTCGAAGAGAAACCGGAAGTGCAGGGCCGGCTGTTAGCCGATTGGGACAATTGCTCCCAATTTGCCCCGCGCGCTTAAGGGGCCCCCCACAATTCTCTGCTTAGTTTATTTATGAAACTAAGGTAAGGAAAGTCCGAAAAAATGTTTTTCGAATTATATCTATCTTTATATGTATGTGATAACTTAAAAAAAGGTAATAGCTAAACCGATGAAAGTTAGTATGCGGTCCTAACACTGAAATTGAATATTTCTATCGAATTTTATGCTAAATCTGTCTACGAGAAATCTATCTTATCTGTCTGTTTGTTCGTTCACACGTGGACACGATAACTCGCAAGCGTAAAGAACTTGAATGATCAAATTTAGCACATTGTTTTGTCATCAGAATCATAGATCTGTATCAAATTTTGGATCAGATCCATTTAAGGCTTGACTTCCTGTCGGTCTATCTATTTGGAGGTATATGAGCATTATAGCACAGAAAACGCAACCATCTAGATAAATGAAATCTGGTATGTGATCTGTAATCGAAAGTGTAGACCTGTATCAAATTTTGAATCAATCGTTGGAAAGGGAAACTTCAAAAATCTATATTCTTTTTCGTTTACTACCCCACCGAGCAGGAAAACGCGCTACATTGTGTTAGCGTATGAAAAAGTCGAGAGCATTCCTTTTGTTTTTTAAAAAAAATTTGAAAAATTCTAAGTCATTAGATTCTTTAAGAAAAATGACCAAAACAATTTTCAATTGGGCACAGCATCTTCTATTGCCGGAGCTGTGGAAGCGGATCCTCGGCTCGTAAGTTCTCTGTATCCAAAATAAACAAAACCTAAACTTGTCCAATTAAAATATTCAAGAGCCATTTCATTTGTGGAGTCGGCTTTCACAACATAAAATTCAAAAATTAAGTAAATTTGCATCTTAAAAATATTTAAATTTCAAGACATGCTTTCGAATTTCTGTTTCAAAATTTATGGAAGTGTCTTGCATCTTGTATTACTTTGATGTAATTTTATGAGTTGGGAACTTGATTTAGAAATGATGGTACAAATGATATTACAAAAACGCAGACGATAAAATATGTATTGTTTTTTAAGATGATATTTTGATATATTTTTATGAATTTGTGCACTTGATTTAGAAATGATGGCTAAACAGATTATAATATATAAAGGATTAAAAAAAATTAAGCATTTTTAATTTGGTAGTACTTTTAGCCTGGCATTCTTTTGTAAATTGCGTGATGTATAATTCGTTACTTTTAGAATGCAACGGCTATTGTAATCAAGCCAGACAAAGACTAGACAGAAAAATCACGCATAAAACAATTGCATGCAAATGTTTTAAAACGAGAAGTTCGAATTTCTTTCTTTTTTTCGGTAAAATTTTCGTTTAATTAGACATTGTTTTACTTATTTTTAAATATGTTGCTTCTTTTAATTTTTAATCTGTGTATATTTCGCAGTTTAATTTTAAAGTTTTTTCTCATGTAGTTTCTTAGAAAAAATAAAATGTAATTTAAACAAAATACTTTAAAAAGATTTCTGTTATGAAAACCATTACCATATGGATGCAAATTCATATGCAGAATGCAGGTATCGGTACCATTGTAAAGAGCAAACGAGTTAAATTTCACTTACAACCAAATTTCAATTTAAAATTCAATTAAGCACAAGAAAAATGTTACAAGAAGGAGAATTACAGGGCTGTTTTCAACTTGTTGTCTACTTCAAAGAAAATGAAAATAAAGATGAATAAAATAGGAGCATTTCTAGGTGTAAGGGGAACATAGGGATATTTAAACACTTTTTTTTGGAAAGCTAAAAATGATTTTACCAAGGGAAATAATTAGAACTAATGCACTATATTTATGCATTTGTTAATCTAATATAGGGTTTCAGTCGAGTTTTGGTTATAAATGTAATAATAAAATATTTATTGCACTCTTTTCCTAAAAATGGATTTGTATCAATCTGCCCCATACAACGAGTATATTGATACACAAGGAGATGTCGAAAATAATTATGGTTAATAGGTCTGTGATCAAAACAAAAGGTGTTTTATCAATAAACTTTATTTTGCAAATCAAGGTTTAAAAGAGTAAAAAACTTTTATTTTAATCAAAATTCAACAATTTTAATGAGACAGGAAAAACGAAATAATTTATCACTACAAGTTATAAAGGAGAATATGTCTGTGTCTAAAAATACTTTGGAGGGAGGGAATGTGATCCTCGTAGCCCTTTTTACGAATTTTAATTAATTGAAAATTAAGGGAAACTTTCGCGTACTTCCTTGATGACTTTCAAAATTAATATAGCAAACAATAATTTTCACATCGTCTGAAAATTCAAAAAATTATCTTTTCGATAATATTAAGTTTCCGAACTTTTTATTTCAAATTTTAAGAAATTCGTAAAAAATATTTTAAACACAATTTACAACATTACTTTTAATTTTTGCAATGAAATTCAAACAATGTTCATTGTTTATAACAAATGCTTAATTAGTGAAACGAATGCTTATTCTCTTAGATAGGTCATTTTTACGTTTTTCCATTTCTGAAAAATATTTTGCAAAGTTGAATGATACACACAGAAGATTCTTATCAATGTGCCCCGGAGTCAACTGTATCAATCTGTCCCGAGAGAATTTTTTACCTAAAACAAGTGGTCACGCAAAATTAACGCTAAGAAACCTCAAAACTTAATATAGTTCAGAAAATAAATGTTTTTTCCTACCATTGGAGTAGATTCCCTGGCAGGAAAACATAATTAGTGAAAGAAATCACGCAACACGTACTTAGAGTAAAATTTACTTCGACTAGAATATTAGCGGTTTGATTCATTTGTAAATTAACTTTCGACTTTATATGGCCGAAAATATATACCGTTGGCTAATGGGTACTGTGGCGTATATATGAGGGGATATGAACATCTTGAGCCATTCCAATCATCAAAATTTAAAAACTGTATCAATGTTCCCGCGCATCAATCTACCCCAACTCCCCCTATATGATGTTGAAACATGACCTCCCAAGGGAAATTACTGCTCATACCTAGAACAGAGCTTTCCTTTTGGCGATTCAGCCAGAACATATTGAAAATTCCCAGCGCCCCAAAAGTTGTTATATTTTTAGCTCAGAAAGTTATGTGAAAGAATATCTGCTTCTCCTCTCAGTAGCTTTGCATTTGCCTTGGGGATATTGGTGCCTTTTCCAGGACATCGGAATGGAAATACCTCAGAAGCGGAAAAGAAAGGACATCTGAAGCTGAACATATCTCCATTTAGTTGTACATGATCCCGCAGCCAACTGCCGCACACATTCTTTCATTTCCTGCCATGCCGGAAGTAAGATTTGGAGTACGTGATGAAGTGGAGTATTTGGAGTAGTTGATGTGGCGATTGTTTACAGAGAGGTTTAACTTTTAAAATTTCATTTTCGATGTCAAGATTTTTAATAGATTTTGATTAACTCGTATGAAGTTTGTCTTATTCAGTTCAGTAGTGCTAAAAAGTAGATAGTAATGGCTAGCACTTTTATGTCGGAGGATAAAATTTCTCTTCTGAATGAAGAGAAAGAGGTTCGAAGAGTTTCATAGTTTGTTAAAGAAGGTTTGGTGTTTGCCATATTTTGAGAATTGATATTTTCAAAGTGTAAAGTGCAATTGAGTGTAACATTTGATGAAGTTGGAAATTTCTTTTTTTAATACCCTCGGTGTTTTTGTTAAATCTTTATTGTTGGGATGACATATTCTGTTATTAAAGCGCATTGTTGATTTTGATTCACTTGGGAATTCACAGAATAGAATACTTGTTTTCGTATTTCAAGCAGCTTTGTGTTAAATTATAACGTCCATGGGTGTTTTAATTTGACTTGATAAGTCAATTAACGACGTATCGTATTTGTCGTATCAGTTAACGTCAGTTAACTTGATACGACAGTGACAGTTCGATGCACGTATGACATACACTTATATCAGTAAAATGGATGTTAACAATGGATGTTTCAGAAAAAACAGCTATCGGCAAAAATATTGTACAAATTACTTGAAAAAATTACCTTTTATACAAAATTTGTGTCTAATTTGTTAAAAAATAAATACAAATTGATCTGTCGCAACATTAAAACTTAATTGGAGATATACTGCAAATAAACAGTGGTAAAGATTTTAGCATCAAAAATATTTATATACGAGTAAGTAAATTGGTATTCTGAGCCTTTTCTTGTATTTTCTTTCTGAAGCATAGAGTGGTTAAGAAAAAATGGAGACATTCTTACAACAGAAATTCTATTAATATTACATGAAATCTCATACTGCAAGTTCATCAACAGCATATAACAAAAAGAGAGACGAAGCCAGAGATTTTCCGTAGGGTGGGGGACAAGACATCTCCGACGGGGGGCAAGTAAAGTTTTTCTAAATTAGGTAACTTCAAAATAACAGATAATAATGAATTTTATTTTTAATTAAAGGTAATTAAGTATTAATTAGCGAATTTGATTATAATAATTAATTATTTGGAATAATTAGCTAAATGTCGGTGCAGCAAGAATTGTCTACCTGAACGACAGGCAATAATAGAAAATGAAGAATTATGAATATAAATCTCAGGAAATGAAATGTACCGCACTGATATTGAAAAAAAATTTGCAGATTATTATCAAAATTTCATAACAAAATAAAATAATGGCCGAGACAGGTAAAAATAATTATTAAAAAATTTTAAACCTATAAATGCAATATCTTCATATCTCTAATAATAATAAAGGAGAATGAGTGTGTTTGTGTGTGCATTGGTTCTCTACAGGGCAGACCGCTGAACCTAGAACTAAGAAATTTGGCACAAACCTATTTTAGAGGCTGGGAATGTGAACCTCTGAGCCCTTTTTGAAATTTTATTTAGAATTTTAATTAATTAAAAATTAAGCGAAATTTTGGCGTTTTTCATTAATAACTTCCGAAAATATTACAGCACGAAAATCCTTTTTACGCCATCTGAAAGTTTAAAAAATTATCTTTTCAATGATATTTTATATGAAAGCTTACGACCCGAGATACATCAGCAATGCTCGCTTCTCTATCTCAATTCTTTATTTTCAAGAAAAATCGCAAAAACACTATTTCATTATACATTCTCTAGGAGAGGAAACCTTGACTGTGTTCCCAGTCACAACAACTGGACCGATTTTACCAATTCATCTCACTTTGCAACCATAGCTAACAAATCAGATTGCTCCACGTTTATTGTACATGTTTAAAATAGTATTTTTGATCAGTACCAGCCACCATCTGAAAATTTAAAAACTCATCTTTTTAATGATATCAATGAAGATGCCGGGTTTTTTCTCTCTAATTTTAATAAATTTGTAAAAATATTTTAAGGCATAATTCAAAACAGTACTTTTCATTGTTGCAATCTGATTCAAACCGTTGCCAAATATTATTTAATTCCATGTTTCACTTCCATTATTGAAAGCTAAGGTAATGTCCTAATGGATTTAATTTTCTTTTTTGTTTCATCAATTTTTGTGTTAAATCTGTAAACGAAGTCCTCTAAGGTAATAATTATATTTGGAAACATATTTAGTAAGTTCAATGATTATGGTTGTTGTGTTTTAATTCTTTCTATCAGCATGTTTTAATCCAGCTAGCATGCTGCAAGTATTTTGCATAAGGAATAAGAAAGGTGCCGACGATGTGCAATTAGATGTTAGATGACACATGCAGTTACTTGATTCCATTAGGGACGTTCATGTAGACAATGAACCGAACAGATGCAAAGCTACTAAAAGAACACGGGTGAAGTATCTATAACAATTTGAAGTTTAAAATTGCTTTTTTAAGGGAACTATGAAAATCAAATTATGCACATGATGTTACGTTTATCCTTCAAATTCGTGACTCTCCTAAGATTATTAGCTTAGATCGTATAGTTGATTTCAAAAAGTAAGCTAGTTCCAAATAATACAAAGAATTTATTTACAACATATTCACAATACCGAAATGACAATATAAGTTAATATCAGCCTGACTGGTGAGCTTTTATATTTTTAACTCAAATATCTATCGGGGTCTGTTGCTATATTTTGATGTTATTGATTGGCAAAAATTAATAAAATGAGCGATTTATCTGGGACATAGAAGCGCAGTCGGGTTGCGCTTTATCTCAATAACATGTCATTATCATCCGACCGAGTTGCGTCGTTTTTTATTTCACTTTTTATTTCATCCACCAACAACGTTCATCCTTCTTCGCCGGTTACCAACTTCCCTTTGTCTGTTTTTTTATTCACTTTTTCGTCCTCCTCAAAAAAATCGCCAACCCACAGATTTCCTCTTTTGCCACCCACTTTTTGGCATTCAGCTTGGTCCAACATTATCCGCTGTCATTGGTTGGCTTCTTCATAATCCCTACCCATAGTAAGCAAGCGCCAAAGTTGACAACTTTTTTTAAAAAATTGCAAGTCTCTCACCGGATATGATCTGCCGATGGAATTTTTAATGAGTCATGTAAGTATTCAATTTCTCACCAGCCGACTTTACAAAATAAAATGGCGAACCATATGAATATTTCACACAACAATGAGATTCAATTGAATTTATATTTCCGACTAACAAGCTAGTCGAAGAGGGCGGCTAGTATGTTATACTCCGAAACATCTCTACAGTGGTCAACCATCGTTCCAAGGAAAATTGGCCGCTCTAAACGGTTATTATGTTTGGGAGTGGGAGTATAAAATATTTAAATAAGACCTAATTCGTCATTTCTGATAAATCTAATTTTAAAAATTATCCCAAAAAAAGTACTTTTCCGAAAATTTCTCTCTCTATTTATTTCTTTCTTTTCTTGTTATTTTTTCGTTTTTAGAAATAAGATAAAATTTGTGTCTTGCTTGGGTTTTTCAGCTCTTTTGGAGGTCACTTTTCAATTTTTTTTATTGTAAAAATATATCTATAATTATTTCGTCAGTAGTTGTTGAGGAAAGGCAATAATATCGTCTATTTTTCCTAAAGTCGTTGAGCTGAAAGTTTCATTCAGTGATGGCCGCGACGCCACCATACTAACACATTTTTGTCAGAGTTCGAATCAGCACCTGAAAGGCAAAAATGAACTCTTTAATGCCCAAACTCGGTAGAGTCCGAAATTGATTCTTCTCTTCACATTGGGAAAGGAATGATTATTTTCTATCTGATTTCCGGTGTTGTTTTTGAGTGTATGAATCTTTTTTCTTCCTTTCCTCAATTTTCTCTTTATAAAATGTCCACGGTCGGAGAGACAAAAGGAAAGAACTTCATTTAAGTTGAACGAGCGACAAACCCGACTGTTCAGAGAGGTTTGAGTGGCCCTTAATAGATTTTATTTTAGCGTTATGATTATGGGCCGAAAAATTCCACGCCGAACAAAAATGGCCGTTGAGAGGAATGACCACTATGTGTAGCCACGCTCTTGTGCAATACAGATACTTTGGTTTTTTCCTAATAATTCCACCGTAAAGTAATCGAAACGGTCGGTAGAAAAAACAAAACATAAATGTTTTCATCCGTCTTGTTGATCTCTTAGCCTACCGACCGAAAACAGTCGGCAAAATGCGACATCTGATTCACTTGTCGCCTTGTCGGTTATTCTTTCAAATGTGGTGCGAACTACTGGCCGAATGGACGACAACTTAAAAAGATATCGGTCATTCTGTTGACCTAACCGTTAATCAATCCTCAAATTCGGACACAAATCGCTTATCTCGACCGTTTATTATATAATAACTTAAAGATGGGATTAAAATTATTATATTCCTAGTTACCCTGCTCTCAACATCTCTCAAAATCGCAGATTTTTGTCGACGAAAGTCTTAATTTCTCGCAGACGGGGGGACAAGCAGTCACCAATTGAGGGTAATTACCCCCCCCCCCGCTAACGCCGCCCCTGAACCAAAATAATATTTTATCTATAGGATTTGTATCTGATTCTAATGATGATATGAGTGTATACCCTTTAGTACATACTTCACACGCTGAAAGGATGATTATAGATGATATCTTTTAAACTACATTTTTGTTCAAAGTTTTACTGCTCATTTTCCGTTGAATAATGTTTAGACATGCTTGTGGGACGACTGCTACAATTACAGTTTGATGTTCTGAACACTTTTCTTGCTATTTATACTTGAATCGACTGCAGGACATTGACAATTATTACTTGAGAAAGAGGTGGGGTGGGGAGTTTGCTTTCAAGAAAAAATTTAAATTACTCGACAAATGTTTATAAAATGAAGTAAGATTTATTTCACTTTGGATTTAAACCATGTAGCTGCCTCCCCGCTTCAAAAGGCTACACAGTTATCTATCCTACAAAATGTCTTTACATCTAGCATTTATTTTTAGTATTGTTTAAAGCTTTCAAGAAATATTTTTTTTGAAGCGCTTATTTTATTTCTTTGTACTTTGTATAAAATATCTGCTAAAAAATATCTTTTTGTAGAGTTGTCATTTGAGGCATATTTCTTCTTACCAGCTTCCTCTACATACTTTAACTTTTGATAAAAAGAGCCTCGTATATTTTTATGAAACTGTAATAGGAGATTGAATTTGCACTCTTGAAAGCAAGAATTTCCATAATAAAATTACATGAAAAAAACTAAATTGCACATACAGATTTAAACTACATTACTCATGATAGTAGTTTAAAGCTTTTGTCACATAAGGTGAAAACCTGACATCGAAGTGAAATAAGGAAATAGAAAACGCGAGAAACGAAGATTTTTTAACGTTTCTTTATTTCGATACATTCGGAATATCAGCTTTACAAAACTTCATAATTAGTGTATATTACTTGTATGCAAAAGTACTCTTTACCAAATATTAAAATTTTCATTACTCCGCTAGAAAAATAATTGTAGACATGTTACCTCTATACTTATATAGTTAGACAAAGTTCATCAGGCTTGATTATGAGCAAAGTTTGAAACGAATTACAAATATTACTAGCAGGAATAATCGAAACTATTAGCAAAATTCAGTTTTGTTGCAGAAATAATAATTTTACTTTTTCTAAATCCATTTAATATAATTAAATAAAGCAATCGAAGGTGGTTTTTATTGACTTTTCATAAAAAAAGAACAAATTACACCATTAATTTAAAAGCAGTTTGAGTTAAGAAGTCAAATCATTATTTGATTTTTTTCCAATTTTCATTCTTCTGCTTTATTTCAATCTATTTATTCGTTTTCTCGAATAGGATAATAATGGAACTCGCAAAAACCGATGTTTATCAATTAAAAATAATCCTAGAAATATTATTATAAAAAAGCCTTTTATAATTCTTTATAGTTGGACGAAAAACATAAATGGTCTGCATTTGTATCATCAGAAAGAAAATCGAGAATATCTGAAATAATCATCTGCGCTTTGTTCCTTTTAGAAGAGTAAATGTTTAAAAACTTCCGAACGTTCCTTTTTCATTTGCCAACAATAATTCATTTTTAAGTTTCCAAAGATAAAAATTGCGTTTTTTCACCTCTTTTATCATAGTTTAATTATGTTGTTATTTTATTTTGATCCTTTTCATGATATAAAAATTCCAGTGCGATTTGATTTATAAAAATCACAAAGAATAAAAATTAATCATTACTTTATTTTTTGTAAGATACCCATTTTATGACCAAATTGAATTTAATTGTTTTCTGTAAAATCAATTATGAGCTCGGTTTATGTTTGACGATTCGATGAAAATTTTTTTTTTGAATTTTATGAGATGAAAGATGTTTTCATTAGTGACGCTTTGTAAAATAAAATAGAAGACAATGTCACTGGTAATTAACCGTATGCAATTTTATTTTCACGATTATATGAATCATTTTGTTATATAATACCAATTTTTCAACCGTTCAGCACTGAAAATGCTTGTTTGATGTCAGCGTCTGGCTTTCTGTCGAAATCAAAATCTGTCAGAGAACATTATTGTATACAATTCAGACCCTCATCAATAGAGGTAACGCTTAAATTGGCTGCACTGCTGAAAGGGGTTTTCAATCAAGATCTCAATAGATAACGTGTTCGAAACTCAGTTTCCCAACTGGGATCAGCAAATGTTTGTGCTAATAGATGGTAGGCAAGGGACAACTGCTGTCACCGTGAGTGATTGCTGGATTTAGTTGAGTGTTACAAATGCCTCCTTTATGTGTCAGTGTTTGGCACCCTCCCATTTAATAGCACACAAAGACGGCAGCACAATATTAACTTCACATCTAAAGAAGGATAGACAAGTAAAAATCATAGTCTCTTTTCGGAATATAATTTAAATTGACGATATTGTTTGGAGTGGTGTTGCTATCTTTGATTTCAAATCGTTTGTGCTGTTTTTAACTAAATTTGTGAAGTATATCAGAAGAATTATAATGATTTTAAAAATAAACTAATTTGTTTTTATTTCATTCTAGATCTAAAATCAAAGAATTTACATCTTGTTAGGAATAATAAGTTTATCTTCTAAAATCCATAATTAAGCCTTAAAATGACATGCAAATTAATTATTATATTAAACGGAATTCTTACTATATCTGAATACTATCATTTGGTTTTTCAATTCAGAAACATCCCATCACCTCTTTTAAATTAATTCAGAATTTTTCCCGTCTTTTCAGTAACTTGAGTTGGAGATTCTTGATTTACTTCTTGTGGTTTTGAAGTTTGAATCTCAAATGACATTGAAAACACGAAGATCTGTTTTTCTACTGCAGCTAATATGAACACCAATCCAGAAATATGTATGGAATTTGAATGGAAATAACAACTTCCAGTCTCATCTAGTTTTATATATAAAAACTATTTAATCACAGAAGACTTTTTTCTTTGCATCCTGAAATATGGCATAAACCTTAAAGAAATTGTTAGGCGGCTTTTTACTAACATACTGAACATATGTATAAACTGATTTAAGATTTTAGGCTTTCGTATTTCAAGAGGAGGTTAATCATTTTTAGTTGAATTGATAGCACTGAGTTTATAACTTCTTGAATAGCATTGAATTTATTCAGCTATTTAGAGAACCACTAGACTTATATGTGTCAAAAACATTCCCTGGTGTTTCATTAAATGTAAATGATCGCTTGTAAGTTAATGTTTGGCTTTTAGTAGGTGACCCGACTCCATAAAATCAGAGGACGCTGCTGGATCACTAAAAGGTTTATTTTAAAAACAGAAACAACTAATTTAAATTAAAATGACACAACAATAGCATTCAATTATGGTCGACATGGAGGTCGAATAGACTCTGGGATACCAAAATGGACATCAGAAGCCGAAGACACTGAAGTTCACCTTTAGTAACAATAAGGAGGTAACATGAAAAGGAACCCAAGTCAAGAGAGTGAATTCTTATCCACGCTTCTCTATACAGGGTGAGTCTAAATGATTTTTACAAAATGAGAGGGGTGATAATACGCATCCAGACGAGCAATAATTACCATGGAACATAGGGTACCATTCCACTCTGAGAGGCAGAAAAGAGTAAAATTAGAATTTCAACTTGAACTTAAAACAGTGTTGGGAAAGCGGATGAACGATACCAAAAGTTGCACAATCTGATTTATTGATCGGAGAAAAAACTCACAGCAAGTGCTGAAAGTGGCGGCTACGCGTGTCGTTGCACAGTTTACACCGGCGAAAGAATGACTGGCTCATACTCTCGAAGATTCCTGGTGTTGTGTTAATTTTGTCTGGGGCAACAACGATTCTCTCTACGAGATCTTCACCCGAGTCCACAGGCGTCTCGTACACTAAAGATTTCATGTGCCCCAGAAGAAAAAGTCCAGTGGGTTGAGGTCCTGTGAGCAAGAGACCAAGCGAGAGATCCGCCGCGTCCGTTCCATCGTTCGGGATATGTGGCATTCAAGAAGTGCTGGACCGTGGTGGAAAAGTGTACTGGTGCTCCATCGGGCATAAACCACATGTCTCTCTGGATGGGGAGCGGAACAGCCTGCAGCAAATTAATGATATGCTTCCATGGTAATTATTGCTCTTCTGGATGGGTACTATCACCCCTCTTATTTTGTGAAAACAATTTAGTCTCACCCTGTATATACACATCGGCGGTGTCTCCGGAGCTTGACGGCGTTGCCACAAAACGGTTCCAAATCCAGAACAACAGGCATAACGTAGACTGGAAGAATGGCTAATAACATCGAGATTTGAACTTAATGCTCTGAAACTGTTACAAATGTACCGTCAAAATTAAGGTTTCAATTGTTGTAGGCATATAAGTAAATCATTATTTTCAAATTCATTACTTTCAAAAGGCATTTTAATGATGAAATACCTGTACATGACGGATATTCGATGTGGTATTATTTTCATATGCATTTTCCCGATTTCAATTAAACGAAGAAATAGATTCATATATGTTAGGAAAATATCGTTGGTTGATAGCATCTCTTTTACCATTTCAAACTAAAGAATTATTCTCGTATTTCAGAAAAAAAGATTATTGACGTAAATTTATGTTCCATCAATTTGGGAAATAATTTCTGCCAGATGAAGTATAAACCAATGAGAAGTTAGAGTTCTTCAGTTTTGCAGTTTGTACTGCATTAAAATGAAGTTTAGTTCTTCAATTTTTCACAGCAGTTCTGGGGAATTTCAGCTTTAAACTGATTATCTAATATGTAGAAATGTTACATGCATAATTTTGAGACATCAAATGGATAAAATCTTAATTTTACTTCACAGCAATATTTAGGGCCAAATAATATACGGAATTTTATTAAATGATTTTAATTTCTAAATATTTTTGTATGCATAAAAATGTTGCCTTTTGTTTCCTTAAATTTGAATAACAAGAGTTTGAGAACATTCATTACAAGAACTAGAAATGCTTTTTCATATAATAAACTCTTTACTTAACGTTTGTAGTAAAATATGTTATAAAATACCTAGAATATCGAAACTCGCCAATAATATATAAAAATAAAAAAGTATGGATAATTAATCTTCTGTAACAACAAAGGGTTTGAAAAACAATTTGAATTTTCGATTAAAGTTATATTTGGCAAAAAATATTTTATCTTATTCTATTTTTAATAAGTTTCTTTGCATGAAAGAAATGTTGTTTGAAGTTACTAGAATTGTATCTCCAATTTCTTAGCAAAAAAGTAACTAAAGTAAAAAGAGCGAGCAAGTTTCAGTTAACAATATTTATTTTGGAATTCAAGCTTGATTTCCCTACTTAGAGAAATAATTATAGAAATATTTTGCGGGAAAGATAATTCTTGGATGAATAGATGCCTTAACTGAAAATAAAAGATGTTTTTGTAAAGATGTGTTTTTAGTGACATTCAAAAAAACTTAAGCACTATTTAAAATGAAAGAAATACGATCTTGTTGTTCAAATAAAGACTAGCACAAAAATAATCTATTTTTATATTAAACAGAAATTCTTATTTTAAAGAGTTTCTCGGTCTTTAAGGTACTCCCAATCAACATTTGATTCTTGAAGGAAGTTAAATCTTTCGTATTTTTAAAGAATTCTGTTATGCTTTCTAATATTTGTATTTTGTGGATTGTTGTTATTTTTGAAAAAATTATTATTCACCAAACACATGATATATCTGATACCTTAATGACCTTATATTAATCAACAACAAAAAATAAATGACATACAAAAAATGAAAAGCCTTAAAAATATTTTGTTAAAAAAATGCATTTTCTTCTGTGTGTTTTCTAAAATGCAACGACTCACGAAAATTCAAATTCATGTTCATGTTTTTCCATATTTGCTTTTGTGCATTATTATTTTTGAAAACATTACTATGTACCAAAAATCTAATCTTTTCTCTAATGCTTTAATGACTTTATATTAATCAAAAATAAAAAAAATAATAAATAAAATATAATTATTGAGAAGTCTTAAAATTCATTAATGCATTTTCTTCTGCTCTTTACCTGGAACAACTCACAAAAATTCAAATTAACTAATAATGTAACTCAACCCCCCTTAAATAAAACTTCTTGTCTTATTGTTAGATTGCAAAAATTGCATCTACATCATTTTTCAGTTTTGTCAGCATTTTTAATTATTTAATTCTTCGCCACCAAAGTTCAGTTCATCTCTTGTGGCATCTCTGGGAACTTTTGAAATTCAAACGATAATTTTTAGTCGTTTCATTAAATATCTAAATTTTTCTTAATCATTTACTTTGTATTCGACTTAATTATTATTTGTCTTAACTTTTGATGTTGTTTCCATTAAGATTTCAACTTTATTAATTTTTAAATCTAAATTTTTCAACGGGACTATTTACTCGCCATCTTGGTTCGCGTAGGTTTTTGGCGTTATCAGGTTTTGGCGTATCTGGCTACGAGGCTTTTTTCCGCTATGTAAGTAAGATTCCTTTGTCTTTGGTTTGAATTTTCTGAAGGGATAGCACTCATCCTGGAGGCTTCGAGACCGTTGGGATTTTTATTCCTTCGGCTCTTGATCTCTCAGACGTGCATGCAGTAGAATAAATCTGATTGTAAAGAAATCTACAAAAGATCTACAACGTTGAATTTAAAAAGAAATCAACAGACTGTTTATGTTGTTTGAACCGACCGCTCTTTGTCTAGGACAATTCGACTTCATGCTGAACTGAAGCTGATTTCTTACGTTTGAAATGGCGATTTTTTATATTACGTATAGTAAAATAACTGTGGTAGAAAGTTCTCTTCATATAGTGAACAGCAGTGATGGCTTCCAAAAATGGAAAGTGGTGTGATAAGATAGAGTAGGAATGAAATGACAATATTTCACCTCACTGTTCCTGATTGATTTTTATTAAATCACCTGTGGATCATCTCGAAGCTTGCTGTTTGCGAGTTTGCATTTTACCAATTTTGTAATTTGAGAAGGAGGATGCTACTTCTGAAATCTGTGCTCCAATTTTATATGCAAGAAAATCTGTCGTGAAAAATGCTAATCATAGAAAACTTGGTTTTCTATGCCAACATCAGCTCCAAGTAAAAATTTAAAAAAAATCTTCAAGTGTGTTATACTGATTCAATATCCCTTTTCGTGACACAGAATATCGCATGTGAGCATTGAAAATGATGAATAAAATCAGTTCAGTTCATACAAGGTCACTTCATTGTAAAACTGTCTTATCTCTTGATCTATATATTTTAAATTTCATAATGGCCGTTATGGAAGGTATACGTTGTTTTTGCATTTACTAATTTGGTAAAGAATAGATATCTGTTTTTAATTATCTATACTATCTGTTTTATCATTGTGTGATTTCATAAATTATGTTGTGTGCATCAACAGCAAAGTTTACTAATTTTATATTCTTATCTTAAAAGTGTTGGCAGTTTAATATCCATAAAATTATTAATAAAAAATATTTAAATTTTAATAACTTTGTTTTTCTTTAATTGTTTTAACGCAATGTACTAACTGCGTTTACAGCAATTTAATTTATTGGCTAGGTTTTTCAGGTCTGCAAAGGTAGGTGATTTATATAAGTATAGCTAGAATTGCTTATCATTGTGTTATATATTTCAGTACCCAGAATTGATTAAATAATTGATTAAATAATTGATATATATATATTAAATTAAATTTTATCATTGGGCACCTACCTTGCATTAACGTTTCATAATAATCCTAGCAACCCCATCCAATACTTATATAAGGAGACTTTAGGGACAGGCACCCTAAGAATTTCGGAAAATCCATGAAAATACCGATTTTTCAATTTTGATTGGAAAATTATCCTTGAACCTTTGACTTAATAAGCAGAATGTTTCAAAACAATTAGACAAATTTTTAGTGAAATATGAAGTTATTTTGTCTAACACGTTATTAGGTGGCACGCCCAATTCCAATCTTTAAATCATGCATATTTGATGTGCAAATTGCAAAGCTACCTAATTTTTTCCATGAAAGCAAAGCAAGACAGTTGTTTCAAACCGCAACAGTTTATTCTTTGTTTGTTTATGGTTTTACTGATTTCGCTTCTTCTTATGTATTAAGCACATTTGAATCATCATCATCACTGCTTTCGCTTCTCTTTTTGTTTGAATTTCTCACTGCAAATAAAATTTCAATAAAATTATTTAAAATTTTTGCTGTGTAATAATAGATATTTGATAAATAGAACTACAGATCATTAATTAAATAGTTTTACTAAAAAATTTGAAAAAAGTGTATTTTTTCTAGTTTTCCGAAATTTTTCTAATTATCTATTTTCTATTACTATATATGATGGTGCTCATTAATAATTATGGCAATAATATATATTAATAAAATTGATACCTTAAGGCATACAAATGTCAGGTTATTGCTTTGAAAAAAACTAGTTTGATATAAGTAGATTTTATTACAATTTTATTGTGTTGAAATCTTTAAAGCTGTTTTTCTCAGTTAGCTTTTTTACCAAAATTGTGTCTGATACAAAATGAAAGTCAATCCCATTTTATTCTAATTGCGTGAAATTTTTTCTGTTCAATCAAAAATTCATGCTTAATATAATTAGGGAACGTATTTGTAAAAATTTGATTAGAATTTTCTTTTAATGTAAAAGGGAAAAATTCTGATATTTTCCAAACATTCTTACAAAATTCTTAGCATTTTTTTTCTCAGAAACTAATGTATATATCAAAAGTACGTTCCCTATTTCTGTTAAGTACATTGAGAGGTCCCTTTGAAAACCTTTGGGGCAAAAATATTAAAAATTGTATGAGAAAAAGCATTTTAAAGAAGGCTTAATTTTTTTTAAATAAAAATTTTTTAATTTGTAACTCTTGAAAACAAAAAAATTATTTTCGGAATTTAAGCTCCTGCACAGTTTACATCTATCTACTACAAAATTAAAAACGTTTGATCAAAATTGTGGGGAAAAATTTTGGGTTGTCAAGTCCCCTTTGAACATTTTTTTTGTTGAAATCTTCAATTTTCCTTACTCAACTTTTCACTTCCTGCTGGAACACTTTTGTCTTCTTCGCGCGTGGACAGCTGGGTTAGATGCTTCCTTACTCTCAAGCAATGATAAGTAAAAAGCCTGGAAAAAAGCATTGAAAAAATTTCAGAAAAATACGTCTGAAAATAAAATCGATATCTGTCCTCTAGAAAAAGCTTTTCTATACGAGAGGAGGAATACATATCTGGAAGACGGACGTATCAGTTTTTATAGAAGGTAAATGCATCGATCAAGCATTTTTTAGAGTGCTTTTAAAGCTCTCGACTTTTCTTAGAGAGACAGCAAAACGGGCTTTGAAATTAACTTCGTTTTCCCTTTACCATTTGGCTGAAGGCGATGTATAAAGTATTTTTCAAGACTTGGCTATCTGCTTACAAAGTCGCGGAAAGTGTTACACACCAAAGATTAATGAGTCTAGGGAAAGCATTAGCCGAAATCTCCCGAAAGTACCTTGTTTGTAAAAAGTAGCCGTAAAAGAAACACAGAATGTGAAAGGAAAAAGTTTGGATTTTCAGCTTTAGAGATACTTAGTAGAAGTCTATCTTGTCGTTATTTTCTGATTATGTCTTTTAAATTATGTGTGAACTTTTATTTTTACGTCAACACTAAATCTTTTCTAACTTTTATTGATCTCCAGCTTTCACAAAGATCTTATTTGGCTTAAATATATATAGTTTCTTCTATTTTAACAATGGAATTCAGTCTTTTTTAAACGTAAGCATATTTCACAGGTGATTAGTATTTTAATAATTAATAATATTTCGCCTTAGTTCTTTTTTTAATCGCTTAGAAAACTTATAAACTAAACTTTTATTTATGTAATTATAGAGAATGAGTTTAATAAATATTTGCATAAAAATATTTGAATCTTTCATAGATGCTCATCACGCAAAGTTCGCTCCATGGAGGTATGAATAAGAAGAAGTGGACATTCCTATCCTTCCCTATAGGCGCGAGTGAAGTAACTGTCAGAGGAGCGGCGGCCATCTTGTGACTACCAGAAACTTCGCGGAGCCGCTCTGCCTTCAAGCGGAAGAAGGAGTAAGCTGTTATTGGATCTTTTCTCTTATGACGGAAAATTCCGAAAACGCGATTGAAATAGTTTTGTTGTTAACACATAATAACTTTTTTAATTCATTTTTTCAACATTACTTTTGTTTCATAACTTATAGGGTAGATGCTCCAGTTTTGGCCACTGCACCAGTTATGGCCACATTGGATCTGTTTTTACAATAATTAACCAGTAATTTCAAATTAGCCAATAATAAGCATTCCAACACTTTAAGCAATCCTTATTTTACTATTTTAAATCTGATTGGCTCATTTTCTCAAACATGTGACTTGTAAAAAAATTTAATGCATGATCATGTATTGTATACTCACAACTGTTAAGTAACAAGTATTTGCAGTTTTTCATCATAAAGCTCTCAGAATTAAATGATTAATATAAAACTGATTACCCTTAAGGTTCATGAGGTAAGCTTTCTTTTTATTCCGATTTCATATCAAAAGTAATTATTTTTAAGATTAAATGGATTGTGGCCAAAACTGGTACATTAAATTTACTATATGTGCCAGTTTTGGCCATGTAGGTGGCCAAAAGTGGAACACTACATGTTCCAGTTTTGACCACATAACTTCATTATTGTGTTTTTAGCTATTACATAAATTTAAGAATATCTGGTGAAATAAAATCAACTAATTTAGTTTTGTTTCTAAAATAAAAGCAACTGATTTACTTTCGTTTCTGAAATAAAAGTAAACTGATTTAGTTTTGTTTCTAAAATAAAAGTAACTGATTCAGTCTGGTTTGTTTTCATTTTACATAGCAATGGCTCCAATTAAAAGTAAGAAGGCAGGTAGCATTTCCATAAAAAAATTTTGTTACCATCTAAAGTTGGTAATGCAGTTAAGGCCATTCAAATGGAATGTCAAAAACATCTCCATTTTGAATGTTTACCTCACATTTATGTTAGAAAATTTCAACTTGAGGAACCAGACTCGAGTGATGAGGAATATTCTTTTATATGCATAGATTGCTCTACTTTTAAAGATGATTCTGATAAATTTGATTAATGTTGCAATTAAAAATTATAAAAATACATATTTGTGGATATTGTTAGTGAGTATAATAATGCAACTTCTTGATTTGTAAGATTTTTAAAAAAAACTACGCTTTTGCAATGCAAGTTTATTCCTCTCCCCATTTTTTGTTTCATATTTTATCAAAAAAATATATATGCGAGTATATATAGTTTGTATTTTATCAACCAAATTAAATTATAGTTTGTATTTTATCAACCAAATTAAATTATTGTTTTCTTCATTCCTGTTTCTTTTTTAAAAAACTGATATTTGCAGCTAAAATCAGCTTAGGTAAACTTTATTACATATCTTTATAAATTCCTCAAACAAATCACATTTAAAATAACAGAAAATAATGTACTAAAATATATATTGCATAAAAATGATTTATTTTTACTTAAAATTTATTAAAATGTCTGTTAAAAGTATAATATTAGTGTGGCCAAAACTGTTGCATAGATGTGGCCATAACTGGTGCAAATGGGGTTAATTTATTTAAAAATTCATAACTCAAAATCTAAAATTTTCTTCAGAAAAATTTTGTAACTAGCAGAAAGGCAATAAAATTGTATATGGAGCAGTTTTTTTATCTGCTTTGACTTTATATTTGAATTAAATTTCTCTATGGACACAAACATGATAAAAAAGTATTTTTGAAAAAAAAATATTGTTTATTTGTAAAACAAATTTGGAACAAATATTTTTTTTCTATTATAATTTTCATATTTCACTTGGTGAGAAGAAATGCATATATAGGTGCTTTGAATGCGATATTATCTTGAAATAACTTTTATACCCATATTTTAAAAACAATTCATTAATATTTTTATATATTATGTAGAAAACATCAAATACAGGATAAAGAATTATTATTTCATAAAACATAAGTTGTTTCAAGTGTGTTTTTATCTTATACAGACTAAAACAAAATCTGAAGAAATTGCATATGCAACTGTTTTTTTTTTTTTATCTGCTTTGACTTTTCAGGATAAATGAACTGTTAATGCAATTAAATATACACGATTTTTCAAAGACTCAAATTGAACAAATAAGATAAACAAAATCTTACCGGTGAAAAGTTACGCCAGGAATTTTCTTAGATATCCTATTAGTACAGTTAATTGCAACACAGGAACCCATTACGTAGCGCTTTTATCTTAAATTAATCTGTAAATAATAGCTTAATTGCTGAAATAAAGTCACCATTAAACAGTTTTAAGAACGACAAAACACGATAGCTCTATAACAAAACAAAACGGGCTTTGATTTGTTTTCGTAGTCACAATATGGCGCCGCGGTTGCGGTTAAGACCTCACGAATTTCAGTGCATGCCATCTCCTGTTTATTTATAGCTCTATGGTTCGCTCTCCTACTTTTATATGCATAAAGAAAGCACGAAATAATCAAAGGATTATCTTGATATATCTTACAGATATATATATATATATATATTTGAGTATGTTTTATGTATGCTAAATGTTTAAGTTTTGATACATTTCATTCCTAGGAATTACTGCTTTCTTTAAATATATCTAATACGTATTTCCTAATAAAATCTTATTTTCAACAAGTCAATATCAACAAGATTAAATGAAACATTAATAAATTTATATCCCTTCTTATTGGTGTTTGCCCTTTATTCCGTTGTATTTGTTAGTTAGGTTTTTTGTTCGTTTCTTGTTTTATTTGTTTGGAATATTGTAAACTTTCTTAAGATAATGTTTCAGAAAAAGACACGAATGAAAATATAAAATATACCGTCCTGATATAAAATCAGAATGTTGCACTTCTTTCAACTGATCCTGTTACTCACCAAAACATTCTTTCTTTTCATAACTGGATGTGATCATGATAACTTATTATAAAAAGTTTTAAAACTTTCCTAAAAATTTGAAAATCAATCTTTACTAGAGTCAATGTTAGGTCTTAGTACCATCATTGAAGTTTCTTTAACACTTTCGGCCCTAATAGTCATATGCGTACCGGAGAGTAGACTTCCTTCCCTCTTGTTAAATAAATCCCACTTTTTTATGGGTTTTTATGTTTTCAGTGTTCCTAAGGAATTAGGAAATAAAATTATGATTAAAGAAACTTGGTAACTTTCTCAGGTTGCAAATGGCGGAATTATCTTTCGGTTGTCTTCGTAACTAGAATATTATTACGAAGCTGCCAAGTTCTTTCCCTAATATGATAATCTTATGACAGGAAAGAGAATTTTACAGATGTTTTACTGTTACAGACCTAGTCAACTATACGATTAAGACATATTGTAACAGGAGATTTACAGGAAACGGAACAAAGTGAAAATCGCTAACATACTATACTCCTTTTAGTATGTCAGCATTAAATTAAAATACTCTTCATAGTTAAATTTTTGTCATGCAAAAGTGAGGCCGAAAGGGATAAAGTTTGTTTTACTTGTGTCTATTACAGATACAATGCTGACTTTTAACCCAGACACATTATTTCTTTATATTCCATAAGGAAGTACAGATTTTTCTCCAATTTTCTAACAGAATTCGATAATTTTGCTTTATCTGAAGCATTGGAATCTGTACAATTGGAATGTTTGCACTAAAGTGCTGTCTAAAATGCTGTCTGAATAATATAGATGGCATCATTAAAATATTTCTATTCATAAGTATGCACACCGCCTCATAAAAGAAACATTTAAAAGTAAAAAATATCTTTTATAGATCTGACAGAAACATATTGCTTCGGATTTCAACTACATTATTAAACCCCATCAACAAATATAGTCAACTAAAAATTAGGAATTAGAAAAACAGAAGTTTTTATTTTAATCATTTGGTGAATCTCAAATAATGCGAATCAATTAAGAAAGAAAATCAATAATCGAGAAAAAAAATCATTTATGAGTTGATTCTCTAATCATCAGATGTATGAAAAACTGAAGTTTATAACAAAATACGAATAAAAATATACATATTTATTTTTTTTTAAATTTGCAATTAATACCAAGAGAATATGGAAAGAAGAAGTCTTGTTTAAAGTTTTTATTAAGTACTCACATATTGTATATAAAATAATCAACTACAATTAAAAGAATTGTTCAAATCAGAAGAGAGTTATTTCAAAAAAATTTCACCTAATATAGCTGAGGTTTTAAGAAAGGTAAAATAACTGTTATCGTTTTATTTTTATAATTAGCATTTATATTGTAAATTTACATCCCGGCTCTTTTTTCTTTTAATTAGGTTGCAAACTAAAACTCGTGCTTTTGCTCTTTTAAGAACAATACTTTGGGTTAGAAAATAATCTTTTTCTCGTTATAAATGAAATTATTGCTTTCTTTTGTGTTAAGCTATTGCAAATAACTGAGTATTTAAAATATTCGCTATCATTTTAGTAATGCTAAAATATCACGAAAGAAAAATTTACGTGTTATGAGATAGTTCTGTTTTTTATTTAAAACATTTAATTGTTTCTAAATCTTAGCATTATATAATTTTTATAGCAAGACGAAACAGGCGAAGGACTTTTTATATAAATTATAAATTATTAATGCATTTCCAAATTATTATATTTTATTTTACGATCTCTATTTGAAAACATACAAATTTATTATATTTACAAAACGCAAACATATGCACACAAAATAAAACAATTACACTATTTTCTAGCTATTAACAAAGGTTTTTAGTCAGGAGGACGTGGACACATGCTCACTTCTTGCTAGCACAGACCTAACTGAATCGGTAGAGTTAGCGTCAAACGATGGCTTTGTTTTTAATGCATATGGACATTTTTGGAATTCTAGATTTATTTAAAGTGAGATAAAATTTGTCGATAAAATTGATATTAGCTTCATAATTTTCCTAATTTTATATTAGAATTGAGTAAAATTAATTTATGTTGAAAGGTAATGTGTTATTTTAATACTTAATACCGTAGATAGAATTTTGTCGAATTAAATCCAAACGATTTTTATGATAATCGAAAGAAAAAGAAATTACCAAAATGTGTGCCTTTAATAAATTATTCGAAAATAAATAAAAGCTCTATATTTATTTATTTCAGTGTTGTCTTATATAACATATCAGCCGATTCATTTTTAAAAAGTTCTTTCCGTACGTGGTTTATCTTTAACCGAAAAGTAAGTATTCTTACAAATGTAACAGATTACCCTTTAGCTCCTACTTAAAATAAACATTCAATACAAACCACAATATATTTTATGTTCCTAAACTTCTAATAGACATTTTTTCTGGCATAGTGGCACACGCAACATAACAGCCCCTTCATTTGAAGCAATTTTTCAATTATCACAACAGATTATCCGTTAGATTAGCAAGTGAGAGATAAATACTAACTATAAGTCGGAAAGAACCATTATATGTAATTCAACTAGTATATTAAAATTTTCTTGCACGCCTCTCTTATATTTGGAAATATAGTTATCCCGGACGCATATCGATGCCCAGGAGACGCAGACAGGGCAGTACATTCCCTGTGATTCATCTTTCCCCTACGATAATTACCCAAAATGATTCAAACTACTACGCAGAGCAGGGCAGTACTGCGCTCTATGTATCTTGTCCAACACTATTGGTCGCAACAAAGAAAATGTGTGACACACTATTAGTTATTCCACTAGTTTGTGAAAATATTTTTAAGAATTTTAAAGAAAACTAAATGAAATGGGTCGTAATAAACCAATGATTTGCGAGACAAGACATCTGTACTAAAACTCCTTGAAAGTTGAATTAAAGCAAGAAATTTGGATACACAGTGAAACTTGGGAAATTTTAATTTGTATCTGATACCTTGAATTTCCTATTAACATAATGCTAAAAAACCCTTATATAAATCTAACTTATTTCGCTTAGTTCGAAATCAGAACTAAAATTTTAAAAGAATTGTTTGAATTTATGAATTGTTTTAGTTAGTTAAATACGTCCGCACATTTTGAATGTAGTAATCACAAGTACATTCTTTTTAAAAAATATTTCCACAGGTTAGATGTGAATTGTTTTTCTTATTTTTAAGTTATATCGTATAACCAGTATATATAATAATATATTATACTTCCAGCTGTTGCATTACAAATTTGTGTACTGTTTCTATAATAAAATTATTTTGTTATTTATTAAAATTCATTTAGAATAAATAAAAAAGTTAATTATAAATGCTACTTTATTTATTAAAATTATTTAATGCAACTCTTACTTATAGAAAATAAATCTTTTTGCTGTCATTTTTAGATTAAATATTGTCATTTTCTCTAGCTAACTTTAGAGCTCTAACTCCTTTTAAGACCCAGTGATAATATAATCCATAATTCGAGTTTCTGTATAAATAGAATTTGTATTTTAATTCCCTTAACTTCGAGTTCACTGAGCTCCCGTGCAATTTGCAAATCGTTCATTAGAGAATCCATTTGTCAGTGTTATTAGTTAGAGGTTCCTAATTAATAGCAACAGTTAGGAGTTCTCTTTCTTTTATTGTACTCACTTTTACAGTTATTTACTTTCCTTAACTTACGAGAGAGTAATAAGATGTTTTTTTCCAAATCGGCATGCGAATCTTTCTTAGAGCATAAATTAAGATATTCCACTTTGTTTTGTACTCGCATACAAAACACCATCACTTCCTACATCAAACTATCGTTCGAAATGCTCTCTAACTGCGATTTACAGATTTTATTTTCTGTTCTCCTTTGCTCTGCCTCGCCCAGCATCTCAATACCCGCCTTTCGTAAAAATTTAACTCGTGACACAATTTCAGCACCAAAAAAAATTGTAGCGTAACGCACAATAGCTGTCCATCCTAATGGACTCCCTCCTGATGACATTTTTAAACTTGTGGCGTCTAATAATTGTGCAGCAGTGAGAAGGATTTGGTAAGGTCTAAGAGAGATCCCCCCCCCCTTCGGCTGTTCTGATTTTTCTTCCACTTCATGTCCGCGACTCTGCTTAAATAACCTTAAAGTTTATAGATACAGGGGCATGGAGTGGATTCTCATACTTAAATTGTTGTGGAACTGTCAAAAGTTGCCTAAAATTGTTTTAACTATAATGAATGATTTTCATTTCCAAAGGAGAGCCCTGTATTCAGAATACAGTTACCTCCCAAAACCATCCAATCGGAATTTTGGTGTTTGATCTCCCATTCTTTGTTTGAAAAAATGTGAATGACTGCATTTTTTGTCAGCATAACAGTAGTATTTAAAACGGAAATCATTTATATTTGGAATCAGTATATGTATTTGCCTTGTAGTTATTTTGATTTTTAGAAATGAAAATTTAAAACTTCTTGTAAATTAATATCGCTTTCGAATTTTCTGTCTTGCATTTATCAAATTAACATGAATGAATCAATACGAAAGGATTCTTGTTATCTAATTTATTTAACTCTTTCTGACAAGAGCCTTAGCCTTTACAATTATCGTTTACGTGCTTTCTATGAAATTTTTGAAACAGAAGAAAATCAGTAAATATAACAAGAGGGCAGGAATAAAAAAAGGAATGCTTTTATTTATGAAAAAGCATTCATTCGTTCTTCAAACTGTAATTGTTCCAAATTTTGAAGTACAGATTTATTTGTAACTAACAGTACGCGCAAGGCGCTGCCCGTAGAATCAGACTTCAACAAAAATAATAAATAAAAAAACGCCCACAAGGACACGAAAAAGTTTTGTAAATAAAATCAAAACAAAATATACATATTATTGATTTCCTCGCTTATTTTTCTTCGCGATAATGACATTCTAACTGTAGGAAAACACTACAGAGTACGTTAATCCGAAATATTATTAAAAAATTGCAACGTGAAAATAATTATTATACAGCAAGCAAAGTATGAGAGACAGATACGTTAAAACACTGCCAAAAATAATAATCAAAGTCATTCAGTCGAAGGTTATGACGTATCCTGTGTTCTGCACCGTCAGCCAATGAAATTGCAATAATGCATGTTGGAAAAGCTCCAGAGAAATTTCGGCGGGAGAATGCTCGTTAGAGAAAAATCTCTTTGAACTGACCAGGAAAAAATTGAATAAAAAAACGGAAAATGGTATTTTAACCGTTCTAGTTTTAATTCCGACAGAAACGTTCCAGTCATAAGCTGAAAAAATTTAAATTGATAGCGTTATTAGACCGTCGTATGCGAGAATTTTAAGAAATCTGAACTGAAAATTACCACAAAAGTGACTATGTTTCAAAAATTTCTCAAAATTTAGTAAATTACGTTAGAACGGCGTTGCCTGTTGTATCATGAATTTCAACAAAAAAATTTTTAAAGCCCACAATGACATAAAATGAAAAAAAGAAATTTTAATAACCATATCCCAGATAGCAATTTTAGTTACAGCAAGCTTGCCACAAATTTGTCATGACAAGAGTGCAAGTTTGCCACAAATTTGTCATGACAAGAGTGCAAGCTTGCAGTAAGCTTGCAGCAAGTTAACGAAAACTCCGAAGTCACCATGAAACGAACTTGCAGCAAGCTTGCCACAAGCTTGCCGTGCAAACTTATTGCAAATTATAGCAAAAACAGAGCACGAATCACAACCCGGGATAGAACTCACGACCTCCCGGTTCCGAAGCGGAGACGCTAACCATTGAGCCAGTTGAACTCTGAGAGGAGAAGATAGATTTCGCTAATACATCGTTCGATTCGATTCGTATGCGATTTATTTTTAACTATTTTCTGGATTTCATTAATTTTTTGAGTTGAGAATATGATTTGAAGTCAAAGAGAGAGCGATTTTCGCTAATAACTACGTTTTTCTAGTAGAATAAATTATGAAATTAGAGTTCAAAAGTAATTACTTTAAAATGGGACAAAATGTCTAGTTATTATTGTTCAACAAACATTGGCTGTTTTTTAGATTTAATTTTGTTTATAAACGTTAAAATTTCAACATTAAGAAAAAGGCGATATAGTTTTCTTTAAAGTGAGAGTGATATATTTAGTAAAAAGATGGAAAATGTTTCAAAAAAATTTTTTATGAAAAAGTTATTTTTTTCACAAATTATCATTGATTTATTGAATTAATAAAAAAGAATTACGGTCTAGGAGATGCTATTAAAAATCGGATGTTTTTTAAAACAGAGACAAAGATAATTATCTCTTTATTGTGCTATCTTTGCAGGAAGCTTGTTTTGCAAAATCGCAGCAAGTTTGATTTGCAAAGGAGGTGGCGCTATTTGTCACATCGAACTTGCTACAAGTTCGATTCAAGTTTGACGCGTCAAATTTTGCCATGACAAGTCAAAATCAAACTTGCTGCAAACTTACGTGCTATCTGGGATACTAATTGCAGTTCATGAAGAACATTGCTTCTGGCTTTAAATAATAGCCATTGATATTGATACACTGATCCCAGGGCGTATGAAGGGAGTGGATGGCTTCAGTGTAGAAACTCCTGGATCAGGCAAACACCCATTCTCGCAGTCTTCTGATTCTTTGACAGATGCTTGGGCACCCACTGTGCACAAACTTTGTCATAACCAAGCTTTTTATGGATTATGTGATGTACAGTTCCTTTGCTTATCGACAGTTCAACAGCAATTTCATGTGTGGTGATCCGACGATTCTGCCATATGAGCTCACCCACAGCCGAAATCTTGGCACTGCTGGTCGCAACGTGCGCCAGCCCAGTTCGTGGCAAGCCCTTGATGTTTACGCGTCACCTCATAACGCTGACACCACCAGAATATGGTGCACCATGCGAGACACTGCTCTCCGTACACCTCTTTCATTCTGCGAAAAATTTGTGAAGAATGCTCCCCTTCTGCGCGATGAAATTGGATAACTGCTCTTTAAGCTGATCTGGAGGAATCCATCATGCAAAGAATTGCGGAAACAACTCTCCAGAAATGAGGAAACTGTAGCGAAGCCGTTAACTACGGAGGTGCAACTGGTAATATCACCACGTCATCTATCGGCTAGCCCATTAACTCACTGGGATTTGATACAAAGCCGATACAGCTAAGGTCTTCTTTTTATCTGGGCACGCTTTATATATTTAACACAAATATTTTAATTGCAAAAAACTTCATTACAGCTGTTCATATGCTGTTTCGCTTAATTAACTATACACATTTCTTTTTACGTAATAAATTTAAAGATGAACATGTGCGCATAACATTTTATGACAAATAAAACTGATAATGAATTTTTACAAACTGATAATGAAATGTATCTGTGATAAATGATTTCCGTTTTCCCTGCTATTAAATTCCAAATTCTAAGATTAACAGAATATTCAATTCTAATTTTAAACATTCCTTTAAAGATTTAGCAGTTCAATTAAGGGGTCTTTTCAATTAAATCTGACAGTTCCCTTCAATTAGAATGAAATCTCCTGACTCGTAAATGGTCAGACAGAGTTTGATACCTCTTTACCACATATTCGTTTCATGGGATAACAAGACGGAATTGACAGATTCCAGTAGCAAATATTTCGAAGTCGGGTGAAGTAGTAATTAAATTTAAGCTTCGCTTCACGAATGTTAGTGAACAAAAGAAAGTAATAAGAAAAATAAAAAATAAGAGTTAAAATGAGATAAGTTTACTTATATCATAAAGATAAAAGGAAATATTCTATAATATTTTATAAAATAATCTCTTAAAATATTCTAGAGTATTTTTTCTGCTTGTATGTAAATATTGCTTCTTACTGTTTACCAGCTTTTTTTCCTCTAAGAACGTGAATGCCTTTTGTAAAGTCCTTCTTTTCAGAAGACTCATTAATGAATCATATAATGAAGAAACAAAATATAACACTTCCCAACACAGAAATTTGTGCGCATTTTTTGTTGGAAATTAGTCTCTGGGTGATAGAAAAGGTATTCATAGTTGGGAAATATCTCCGGTAACACAGAAGGGACTATAAAAGTGGGAGAACTTGAAACTTAATGAAACAACAAAATTTAGTGAAGCATAACACAATTATACTATCTACTTTAATACTTATACATATGTGATAGGGGAACCGCGGGTAGTATGGGCCACCTAGGGTTTCTAAGGCCTGATGGTAGATGGCAACCCATTATTTTGCCTACAGTACAGCCATAGCATTAGTCTGCCATGTGCAGATACTGGTTGACATAACTGCTCTGTTTCGTTCCTCAGGACATTTTCTTTTGTTCTGACACTATAAGTTTTTGCCTTCTATAATTTTTGAGGAATCCTTTCACTTTTACGGGTAAGAATAAAATTATGACACTAGTGTTATTATTTAGCTTACTTTATTTAGATTATGGAGTGAAAGTTTCATCTTGATGCCTTTATCTGACTTGATCCGTCCAGCCGTCATCATGTTATTCTTTTCAGCGTCGATCGGGTAGAATGGACCATGTGAGTAAAAGATACATTTTTACGAAAAAATGCCGAAGTTCAAGAAGATGCATTAAGTCGAGGGTCGAGGTGAGTGATTTGCGGATGTCATGGAGCTTGCAACTGCAGGGGGGAGGGGACGTGGTGACCTAGTAGTAAGGTAACGGTTTTGGGGCTGGAGGTCTCAAGCCTCGGAACCCGATTCTACCAAACCTTCTCCGTGTGTGGGGCCTGTTGTACGTCAAATCATACGCAGTGATTGAACGTCCTCTTGCAGGTGTAGGGCGGAAGCTTGGAGGGGGGAGTGGGGGTCAGCTCAGGTGCCGTCCTCGTCATTTGACCGCAGCTCAAAATTACAAGGTGCGTTCAACAATTGCCTTCCTGTTGATTCAAAACGGGATGGTAATATAATTAAATGTAACTAATTTAAATTGTAAGTGCTTTGAAAATCATTTTGTCCGAAAGGGATGCATTCGACCATTACGGTGTGCTTTTAAGTACACTGCAAAGACGAAAAATTAATTAAATAATTGATAACTAACTAAGATTAAATAACTAGTAAGATATCGATAGAGATGTAAGAAAAGTTCTTTCTATTATTGTAAATAGTCTACAGAATCAAAATATTCAATTTGCAATCAAAATATTATTCGTTTTCTTTTTAAACCTTGTGTTTTTTAGTGTGGCCCTTACTACCGAATGTATTTACTTTTTTATAAATTATCGACTTAAAAATTAGCTGTCAGATGTAATTTCATAACTTAGATAAATTTGTTTAATATAATCAACATGAAGAAAAGTGTACAAAGAACGATTTTGAACAATTACAGCTCATTCCAACTAAAAATATAAATTCCTGAATTATATTTTTCCGCGTTTTAAAAATTAATACTTTTTCGCATCACTTAAATTCAAAGATAAAAACACTTTTCCTTTTGTGTTACAAGTCGCGCGGGCTTTTAGTTTTTCTCATGCCTCTGAAAACTAATTACCGCAACTTTAAACACATGCTTTGGTCTGGCCTTGGGAATAGCATCATGAACCTCCAGAGAAGTACAGAATCAGTAACATTCTTTAGTTTCAGTTGGCAAATGAGGGGAATTCCTATACTTATGTATATATGGCTAAAAGTATGTTTCTCTCTTTTTCTTTCATCTTTGGCCTTTGCACAGAGAATTCGTCACGTCGGCTCCTGGTACAACTGAATAACTTCAAAATTGTCTCTAAGATGTTATTTTCGGTATGACTGCAAACAAGTAAAATAAAGGATCTGTTTCGTGTGAAAATTCTCCTAGGCATTTAGAAATTCTATTATATATATATATATATATATATAGTTATTTTTGTTTTTAGAGTTTGGTATACTGCCAGGCCAATATCAATATAAATACCTTTCGACATTAGCTACCATACCACAGGAAATCTTCCCAGGAAGAATTATATTACCGACTTCCGTTTTCCTCGTCTTACACAGCTTGAAATCTAACTGTGAGGTATGTAAAAGCGGAGTGTGTTTAATTTTAAAGAACTGTGCATGAAAAAGTTATGCGAACAAATTAACACTTTTGAAGGCATAAGTAGGAGAGAGTGGGGTAAAAAGAGGTACACTTGATTCTGGCGCTATTATTTTTCCTATCTAGCAGACAGATACTGAATTACACTCTACTAGTCAAGAAAAAGGAATAGACGTAGTAGCGTGTTATAGCTGTGGAATTCACTGCATTTGTGAAGGTTTAATTGTTTTCAGATGTCAACTATCTAATGTCAATTTGATTTTAAGCTATCCTTACTTAAGAATCATTACTGTCAAAAAATTATATTTAATTCAGTTTATTATAAGTTTGCTAAGGATTTATACCCTATCAAACAATAAGGATTACTCCAATAATTGAGCGGTTCTCTTTCGTTTTTCATAACCTCTGAAATCGGGTTAAAACAGGGTATTTATTCCAAGTGGCGTAAGACCGGGACAGTCAGTATTGGTGTCTCCTCCGATTAAGACGAAAAAAACACATTAGACGTTGATCGTTTATATTTTAATGATGTATTTTGTAATTTAAATAAATAATAATATTTAATGCAATGAGAACACTGTCTTAGCTGTGCCCACGAATTCTGAAGTGGTGCGGAGGGAGAAGCCAACTGCTTTACATGTGAGTTTTGTAACTAATATTCTTAAATTGTCATGTAAAGTAAAAATGATTGCAACTTTTCCACTAAAAATCGAGTTTTCCGAATTTCCTGTAACATTAACATGTTTACTCAGTTTTACTCCAGTTGGTGTAAAACCGGATAGTTTGACATTTTTTATTAAAAAATTCGTTCATAAAAAAGTAATGAAACTGAAACTTTTCTGGAAAGATCTATTGTACTACGATACACAATGAATATTTTAAAAAAAATTGACAACTTTATGTTGAATATTTTTGCTCTAACAGGCTTTCGAACCTTAGCTACCCGGTTTTGTCCCACTTTCCTCTACTATTAGCCCTTATTTTAGAATGGACTTCGTGAATGACTTTTTCTACTGCAGAGTAATGAACCCTTTGGATTACGCATACCGTTCGAAATTTGGAGGCTAAAAATAGTAGATGATAGTTTGATTTTGAGAGAAGTAACTTCTCAAGATTCAAAAGATTTCGCTTATTATTTCAATGGCTAAATTCTGTAATTGAATGTTAAATATAACGCATCTCATCAATTGTTACAAGGTATTAACATCATTTTTATCTCGAATTTTGGATAAAATATATATATATAATTAAATTTAAGAGCTCTCTTTGCGTTGTTTTATGTGCATGTGAAAATATTCTTATCAGAGAAATATCTCCTCAATACATGTAGTTACATTTCATAAAGGAGACTGCAGTAAAGAAAATAAAAGAAACTTATTTCCGTAAACTGCTTGAAATCTATAAATCAATTTGTAAGAAATGGTCTTCAACTTTAAGAAGACAATCTTTATGACATACATGTTGTTTTTCCTAGTAACATCCAAATTGTTTTGCTAGAATAAGACAATAAGAAGATGCAGCGCTTTCCTCGGAGAAGACAGTCTTTTATCGGTTTGTCTGCTTAACAATAATTTTTATCATATATTATCCCGTTCATGTTCCTTTTTAAATCTGAGATAATTGCAATAATACAAGATATTTAAATAAAAGAATGACAAAAAATTTCATTTCTGGATGCTCATGTATTAATAAATTTTACTCATATACCATATTATTTTTGTTTAAATATTAAATGTCAAACAAAAGTATTAGAAATTATTTGCACTGGCAAAAGCTTTTGTTTTCTGATTATTCTCAGTACAAATTTTTCTTCATAAACATAATGTTGTTGTTGTTTTTTCTTCTGCACGAGTTACAATATCCGAAACAACGTGATCAAATTGCAACTTTTTTTTTGCCGGAAGACAGATACGTTTCGCAAGGCTTAGTTCTCTCGAAATAAGATACGTCAGAAACACCATTTTTCAACAACTCATAATCAACGGAAGTCTGGTTACTTTTTTGGAACTCTCTTGAAATGGATTGTAAATTTTAACGCTACGCTAGGACTTTGAGGCACCATATTTCATGCTTTCGTGCACAAATGACAGTGTTTTTGCTCGCTTTGCAGATGTGAATGGGTTGCGGATATGTTCTATCTTTATCGATAGTTTCTGTCTTCTATTGAAGGTAAAAAATACGACAACATGGAGTAATTTTCCATGTCAAATGCTTCATTTGTCAGTGTAACTCTTTCAAGATATACTTGACTTTCAATTTCATAGTTTTCCAAAACAATAAAACAAATTTATATCATTCAAGATTATGAATATTTCCATGAATTCGAATTTCACAATGCATTTTGTACTGTCGTGTTTTGATATGTGTCTTTTTTCAAGAGAGAAATATTTTGTTAAAAATATGTTTGAGTAACTTGATTATTCCTATACGAAATGATTTCGTGTTATTAAATTACTTCCAGAATAAGATTTATTAACAAAATAAAGTAATTTTTAGACTTTAATTAATTTTCCTCAAAAGCATATGCATGTGACGTGTGATATATTTTCTCTCAGAAAATAGTTTTCGATAACATAATTTCTTGAAAGAAAATTACATATACTTTCTGCAATAGATTTGTTGAATAAAAGCTTGTATATAAAATAAATAAAAAAATCCGATAAATATATCTTTTGTAAAACCCCCAAAAATAAAGAAGATTAATGAATGCTATTGCTTCCAAGGTACGTGTAAGAAGAGAATCCTTTGACGAAATTCTTAAAATGCTTGTGGCCGCAAGCAAATTACCTTAATTGCAGCTACTGTGAAATTGGAATTTTTCCGCTAAAGAACTGATTTAAAATTTTGCAGCTATAGGAATTAGAAGGCCTGTAGCAAGTCCTCCCGGTTAAAATGTATTCTTTTTTTATCTACTTTGTATAACAAGCATACGCAATTACCTTTCTAGACCCATGAAAGATAGGAATCAATACATATATTTGAGTCGAATTTGAACACTTATCTCAGCATTTTGTCGTTTATAAAATGTTTTTACCACAAAACGAGCATCTTGGAACTCAAATAGATTTAAAAATTTTCTTTACTGTTTTCCTACTCATTTTATTACTAGATAATTGCAGAATTTCACTATTTCCTGAGAACAACTCTACTGCTATTTTAAAAAATTTAAATCAATTCAAAATAATTAATGCATACAGTCAAAGGAATTCATAAAACGCAAAGTTCTTTCAGATATATATCTTATTTATTATTGGACATGATATACTACTCGTGCGCCACAAACGTACAACACGAGGCTTACAGAAGTAAGTATGTAAAATAATTCTGTCTTTGAAAGACAATTCTTTACACAAAAAATTAAAATAAAAGTAAAGAAAACAATTAAAAGAAGTAGTGAAAACAAACAAATAATGCAAAATAATGAAATGAAATAGATAAGACAAATGAAAAAATAATAACAAAAAAATCGTACTGGACTCCATCAAAAAATGAAAGTCAAAGTTTCAATAATCAAGCAATCAAAATTATGTAGAAGTAAGTGTTAAAAAATACCTTTAATAAAAGAAGAATGAAAAAATATATACAGAAAATAATAAAATGGGGGAAGAAACAAAAAAACATCGGAGAAGAAGAAAACAAACATCGTTATAGTAATATTGAACAAAGGTGTTTTACAGAAGGTGCTTAAATGTAGTTTGGAAGTCTAGATCCCACGTGAGCTGAAAGCAGATGAAGCAGACGGTTTTGCTATTTTAGATATTTAATAAGACAGGACGAACATTTAGACGGCCATACATTGAAGGAAAACGATCAAGTGACAGAATTAGGAGAACGGTTGCTGCCTTTTACATCAGATTAGGTTAATTAATCATCACGGCATTTCATAGCGGCATGCTCCATCGCGCAAACGAAGTCTGTTACAAGCAAGAGAGAGTCATGTGACGTGACGTCAGCTCGAAAAGCATTGCCAACTGGTGGCTCTAAACTACACGGTACTTTTGATGGTGCTTGGGTAGGATCCCACATAAATTTTTCTAATCAATATGAAAAACACTATATTTACAAGCGTGAGCAAATTATGTAAAAGATAAGACAGAGGACTTTTTGTTAATTAATGAAATCAGAGCGACTGGTCAGTCCTTTTCTGAAACATCAAGTTTTTGTGGTAAAACTTTCGAGCAATACTGGACAAGCATGCACCGAAAAATAATATACTCTATGTTTTCAATTTTTTTCGCAGAACAGTCACACATGTCACTAATCTGTCGATGGAACCTCTTTAAATATTACCCAAAATTAACATGCCCGGTAAGGAACTGAGTCACTTTAAAAGAGCAAAAGAAAAAAGAATTTCGTTCAAGCCTGTATTTCACCGTAGAAAAGAAATATCCATTTAATGGTATCAATAACAGAACGAAAATCTCTTATCTTCACAAATCAGCAGTCTTGAAAAAGGAATTTCTAAATGAAAAAAAAACGCATTGGATTGAAAGAAATTTGCATTTCAAATGCAACAATAGATTCTTCCTAGAAGAGCAACTGAACAAATCAAATTTCTAATTTATTTCCGACAGACTATAGTCTTTTCTCCTATTTCAAGTGAAAAATGTAGTCTCCGTTTTTCATTTAGTAGCGGAAAAAAATCCTTTATCCTATTCTTATTTTAAGTGACAAACCCAGATTCGTTCAGTGAAACTGATAAGCTTCAGTTGGGTATTATACAGGCCTGCTCTGCTGCAAATAAGCTGTTGAATTTCTCACTTGCATTTCAGATTTTTTAAGTTGACTAATTTTATTGAGGAAAAAGATTCTAATACAAATTGTTTGAAGAAAAAAGTATGGTTGATGTGTTATATAATGGAGATTTCATAATCTTTATATAAGGAATTAAATGAATCAACACCGTGTAGTGATGCAGTTAATACATATTTCGCAGTGAATTGTAGACATTTTTATTGTATGAATACTTGCTTTTAAAATTGATTGTTTATTATATTTATGATATGAAGTAGGAGAATTTTTAACAATTGCTTAAAATTATTTTTCAAAATAAATTTCCCACATTCTTTACATTCATTTATATAGATGTATAAATACATCAGTTTAAAAATAAAAGATATCAGTTTAAAAACAAAAGTAAACTAAGAATTTTCTGAAATTCTGGAAATGTATTGAGCAAATGTATTCATATTTAGAAACAATCTGAGACAGATGGAACGTATAAATACATGTTGACATTTATCACAAGACAATAAACAACATGACATTTAATGAATGAAAATAATTCTTTCAAACTCATTTATTCATTAAGTAAAATGAAATTTCATCACGCCACTGAGGAATGATCTCGAACGATGAGGAGAAAAACCAAATTAAGTTCAGTTAATTGGTATTTTTAATTAATTTAATCGCATTTTTTCCTGGCCATTAATCTTTATTATACGATTAAGATTTCCTAATATGAACTATGTGTCAGCTCATTAGCGTTATTTAAATACATATGAAATGGTCAGTAACAAATATAATAAAAGTTTTGAGCATAAAATGCCTTGTTTGATCTGTTACTTTATTCTTCTATTGCATTTGTGGAATGGGAAACACATTATGTGACTAACGTTCGAGGAATCAATTTCAAAATATGATCAATGCATGTGCAAGAATATGATTTAGATACCGGCAAGACAGATAGATATTTCTCAAGATTGTTCATCTACATGACAAATGTGCTTACTTAGGAAAATAAAATAAAAAAACGACGAAAAAATGACCTCCATAAAAAAATGACGAACACAGAACATCTAAAGCTAATTCGAGATAATAAAACCATGATAATATCAGCCTCAGGTTAATTTTGAATGCATTAGAATAACTAAGGTTTGTCTTGTTTTAATTAATGCTATGCTTGTTTTATTTTCTGAACTTCCCAAGATTAACTCAAAGTATTTATCAAATACTTCTTCATAGGATACAAATATCTTTTAAACACTATGGAATGATAATGTTAACTAGAAACATATAAGCATATTTTAAACTATATAAAAATTATTGCAAAATATTTAGAACATAATGACTTCAAAGGTCATCAAAGTTTAGTTATTCAAAATACTTATTTCAGAATTTTTTAATGATTTATGAACAAATGTAATATTGCATTCATAAGATCTAAAATAATATTTCATTTAATAAGGAGTGTTTTGAGAATAGCTGGTTTTTCCTACAAATTTTTTTCTATCATTATAAACCATATCCAAACTTTGGGAAAATTATGGCAGTTAATAATATGAATTGAAATTACTAGACTAAATTGCCAAAAATCTATAGCTTTCAACCTATAATGAGCAGAATTAAGAAAATATATGTCATTAAAGTTCAATGGAACGTACAAACATATGGTCCATTTGTATAAATTAGAGCTAGTTTAGTAAAAGATAAAAGCTTAATCTAATAAAGCATTAAAGCTATACTGTTTATAAAACCGTAAAGCTTGCTTATGCTGACCAAAACATTTGTACATATTTATCCAGATTTTTTAATCTTTAAGAAAATATTATTCTCGAAAAATTTTATTATAATAGTTAATTCCACCATAATTAAAACTGAGTGAAGACTTATATGGTGAAAAATGATGGGTGATTTTTTAATTTTTTTTTTTAATTACAGAATCTTTCTCCTCATGTCATCTTTAGTCTCCCTACCAAATTTGATGGCATTTGAGCTGATAGTTCGAACTACAAATGATTCTAGCGTCAGTTTTTAGAAAAATCGCCCTGTAGTATTTTTTGTGTACAAACTTTATAGTGAAGAAAATCAACTTCGTAGTGAAGACTTATTTCTTAGCCTTTGTCGATTAGTTAGCAAATTTGACACAGATTTGCAATTTTCATGTAAGCATCTCGTATAATTTTTTTTGAGTTACGGTGCTCAATCATATATGAACAGAGAGACGGAAGGGGGACAGTCGAAATTTAGAATTTGAGAATATATTTTTTAGGTGGTTCATGGAGGTATAAAACATAGACGGATACCAATTACATAATAATGATTTCTGTTTGATTCCTTGAATATTCTGTCTATGCTTACTTCGTAAACGAAAAAGTAAAAACAAATAGTAATAAATGGCTAACATAAAACAGAATGGTTAAATATTTGAATCAACATGTGGATGCTTTTACTAACCTTTAGCAACCCTTTGACGACGCCATCTTGCATCTGTCTGTCGGAGTTACATGAAGTTGTCTGGATTTCATGTCTACATGTGTTATGAGCACCGCTGCTCTCCCATGTATTTTCATATATCATGTATTTTATTACATATTGGAACGCATATCTACTCTACCATGAGTAACGCATTAGATTATGTATAACATCACAGTTTCTACATGTTCAAGATTATTATTATTGTTTTGCATCGCATTAGTACTTGTAAAATTTCACAGTACATGTTCAATTTATTACTATTGTACGCATCGCATCTGGCGTATAGCATGAGCAAAACCCACTTCTGCCATTAGGCAGCATATATTGGAAGTAAACCTGTAAATATGTAAATGAATTCTTTAACAATACAGTCCGCTCAATTTTCGTCGATGCCTCAGAAGTTGCGAAAAATCTTATGAACAAAAGCCGAGTATGAGTGATACAAAAGCCGAGCTACTCTTTCAAATATACATGTCAAAAAATTTAATGTTACAATATTTGTTGATTTATTTATCAATTTGATAAATTGTATTCCCAGTCAAAGCTATTTTCCTTCGCTTTTCTTTTAGTTTCTTTTTTTAAACCCAAGGAATGTATTGAATTCTTAACCTTCCAGGGGCGCGCCGCTCAAATTTTACGACAGAAGGGAATTTTCATACCCTGTTCTCACATTCAGAATTAAAACTGTCTGAAGGTCATTGCTATTCCTTCATGTGACCCTTATCTTCAGGATTAAATGGGGTTGTCCATGTTTCAAGGTGATTTAATACTGTTCTATGCTTCTGTCGTAAAAAATACGACGCGCGCCCGCTCGTGTAATTTGAATTTTTTTCATGTCTTAATGTTTCAGTTTGATAATTATATATCCAGTACGCATTGCAGCGAATTAATATTTCATTTTACATTGTCAAAAAGGTTTAATATGTAATAAACCTACCAATATTCTAACAAGCTGAAGAATTTTCTTGGAAAACCTCAGTCTTATGAAAACACCTCACTACTCGAAATCTGATCATCACCATATGACATTACCATGTATTTAAATCTAAATCATACATCACAACCTGACAAAGCAAGTGAACAGCAACCAGCATCGAGAAGACGAGCTTGTGGTTTGTGTTTGAAAGAATTAAAACGATCACTCTGTGGCAAAAGTTCGTTTCTAATGCAAGGACAATGATAAGAAACTAAGAAGAAAGTCTTTGTTGTACAAACTTAGTTGGTTTTATACTGTTTCTTATTATATATTGCTTAATACATTTTTAGAAAATAATAATATTAAATATCATTGGTTTCTCTGATTCCAGTATAATTTTAATTATTGAAAATAATATGAAAACTAATTTTTACTCTTGATGAAAGAATTTGCTTTTCTGATGTGTCTCGTACTATTATAATGAAGTAAATTACAACTGCAAGGGTAAAAATGAAGAAACTTATTGCGTCGTAAAAAGTACGACACTCGCTCGAAGTACCGCTCGTGTGAAAAATTTTAGCGCGCCCGCTGGAAGGTTAAGTATATTAAATGAATAAATTAAATATATTTTTCACACTACGCGATTTTATACTTTTAGAGTTGAAATTTTACGGTTTGTTAAAGATAAACTAAAAACTAAACATTTGAGAATAATTTCTTAAAGCCGAAAAGTTTTGTTTTCTTATATTTTATTCGATTTATACAGTCAGCAACCCGATGAACAAGAAAAGAATTAAAGCCGTTTTACATTTCTACACAATATATTTTAATATTTTTCTATTAGAATACTTCAATTTACAGAGAAACAAAATATGCACATACGTTTCAACTGCCCTGTAGGTATTAAAATTGGATGATGCTTCTATACTGATTTTTTACCTTTCTTTATTGAAACAGTAGTCACAAATTTGATAACAAACTTTGAAATGAAGACATTGGAATTTAGTTATATGTTATTTGAAGTTTGAATTTTACGGTTAGTTTTACCTTCTTAAAGATACATTCAGTCTTTCCGAAATAAATGACATTTTTCACCGAGCATCACATAAAACAGGTCTTACCATAACTTCCTTTTGTTATTATTAAAACAACAAGTATCAAAAAAAATTTCTACACATAAATCACCATCTTATTTTAATGCACTACTCAAGTATTCTTTTTATTTCCCTTAAACCATGGACATGGTGTGTATAACGAATGAAAACAGGCAAAGGTTTTACGATGGCGAGGGAAATGTTCAGTACTTAGTTAACATAAATATGCATTTAAGAAGTGCAACCCTTTGTTTTATGTTAAAATAGTTGAAATTCAGCTCATAGAAAATTTTCCAGGAAGCTTCATTGGTTAGTAGGTTAATTTTTTCTACAGGAAGTTTACAGTGCGGTTATAATGAACTGCAGTTCTTATAATGTATTTTATGAATTGTTTCGTGACTTCAAACACTCAATTGCAAAGATGTCTGATGAGTCTTTCTTAATTCTGCTTTAAAACACTTTCTCCATGAACTTGTGTCTATAGGGGAACGGTGGGTAATAGTACGGAGGCATCTAAGAATACGCAGAGAAATTTCACCTTGTTGGCAGCATTGCAAAGAATACCTACCCTCTGTAGCGTTTTAGTTGCGTTGCTACTGTGGTAGAATACTACGTGTTACCGTTTGTTTGCTGCACTTCGTTTTCCATTTACGAAGCGAAACTCACTTTTCTTACTTTCTATGTAATTTTTCGTTCATAGAACGCAAGTATTTGTTATAAAATAGGAAAACCTAAATGTGCACCATAGTACACATATAGCGTATACAATAAAAGCACTTCCTTGGAGAGGGCATAGACATCTTTTAATGTTATAACCCTTCTCGTAGACTACACATAGCTTCCTGGTATATATCATTCTCCATGTCCACTCTCTCCGGATCTAACCACATGTGACTTTTTACTGTTTTGTTATCTGAAGTCCAAGGTCTAACTTCGTGGGGTTCCGAGCTTGAGGACTTTAAAGGCAACAAATCACGGGCTGTGATGAGCATTTCTGGCGACATGTTACATTCGGCTATCGAGAATGCTGTGTAGTGCAGGATGCAATGTGTGATCTAGAAAAAGGGCACACTTAACGAGGTATATGCCCTCACCGAGGAAGTACTTCTATTGAATAAAGTGCTATTATGCTCTAAAATGTCATCTCTGTAACACTTTTGGGCAGTTCATTTGGTGCATTATATGGCTAGCGGAATAACTTTGGGTTATGCCTCAAAATCGGTCGAGCATAAAATATAATAGTCGAAAACATTCGAAATTGCTAGGAAAAGTTGCTTGACTTTAAATATTTCATTAAAATTTCCTAAATGACTAGATCTTTTTGAATTCTTTTAATTGTTATTAAGTAAGCCTATGATTTCAAGCTTTCAAGGTGCGACAAATTTTTTCTGATTGAAATTTTTTGGAGATGCGAAAGATTTCATGAGAAAGAAATTTGTCATGGGCCAAAATTTCTGACAAGTAATGTACCTATAGATTTTCTAAAAAACTATGTATTGTGGAGATATAGTTCTTTTCTAAAAGGGAGGAATCTTATGCTTAAATTATGCGGTAATTAAAATACTGTGCCAAAATACTGTCAAAAATTAACAAATGATTGACTTTTAATTGCGTTATTTATATATGTATAAAAGTATTTTTAATAATATGCATGCCCGTTTTTCGTTCTTTAAGCACGCCCTGACCATTTGATTCACAGGGACCAAATTTTGCACAGTTATGGATTAGCGCAAAAGAGAGTAAAGCCGTAAAACTTGTTTTAAAATTAGAGTTAGATTTTTATTTATTTAATTAAGTGGTAAATTAGGCCATTTTTGCCGATTTTCGCCGAGTTCCTTTTTCATCAATTATTATTCATTCATATCCGGTTTTTAATTTTTTATTTCTTGCATTTTTTATTTCTTTATTTACTTATTACATTTATTAAAGAAAATTGGTTTGAATAAAAGGTTTCATTTTTATCTTTTTCATACGATCCGCTTAGCGAACTTCCATGCTTTAACATATAAAGATCGGAAAAATCGTTTTCTTGAATTTTTTATCTCTCTTTTGTCTTTAGAGCAAAACGAAATATGGATCCCGATTATTTTGTCTTTTGAACTTTTTTTTATTTGCGACGTATATTTTTATTTACGTTTTGTCCTTCCTAAATTTTTTTAAAACTTATATTTTTGTGGTGTAGTTTATTTTAATTAATGTTTATTTTCGGCAAATAATTCCCTTATCTTTTTGTTAAGACTCTTAAAAATTTCTTTGTTGTAATTCTTTGTCTAAATTACACGAATTGTTTTATTTCTTATGCACTTTTGAACTCTGGACTGCTAGCTTCCTTTTTTAACTGTATACAACCCCCTTGCAGATTACGACCTTTTTCCTTCCACTCTTACTGTGTATACTCCCCCTTTCCCATGAGAAACGCACGTGTTTGTTTGAATCGCTTAATTGCTTATTTCACGTCTCGAACCCCCTTTAAGCTTGAAATTAAAAATTGTTTCTTGAGTCCTCCGCTCCTTTGTAGATAAGGATCCGACTCTCCCATCTTACTACGAGGTCAATTTCACTTCCTGCCATTTTGATTCCTTGACAATAAGTTTTAACGGACCACCCAAATTTTACTGTCCTGACGCGACAAATTGTCTGTTTTCACACAAAGACCCTCTTTCGAACCCTGATAGTGATTAATTACCCTTTGGACGGGTCATGGAAATACCTACCCTTTTTCAGAGAATACTCATCCTCCAATCAGGATAGAGTCATAGCTTCCCTTATTGGCTAACTGCAGGTTTCCGGGTCGTGCACAAGGGGTTGCTGTTCCGGTTGGCGAGTTTCTGAGGGTTTTGGCGTCTTCGCGCAACTAAATTAATTTTGGTCTCTATGCCTTGCCAATGGAAAAAGATGACCTTTGGCTCTGGAAGAGAGCGATAAAAAAAGGCTTGGTACGGCATCTTATTTTGGTATAAGAAGAGGAGGTGACAAGTGGAGAGAGGACTGGACTTGGTTTTTTTGGAAGCAAACTGGTAGACGCTGAACTGTCTTTTCCTAGCAGAATTTTTAGACGGAGGGAATGGCATCGTCTAAAGAAAGAGAAGCGGGCTTTTGACATCGTAAGGCGGCCATAGCTGGCGAGGTGATTACGAGAAAGGGAAAAACTTAGAAAGTGTGTGCTTGAAGGAGACGATGCGCTAAGAAAGAAAAGCGTTTTCCTATAGGGACGAGTCATGGTTACCAACGATTGAAGGCAAATACAGACGTCATGCCTGCGAGTAATTTTTCATCGAATGTTTAAGAAGTGCCTCGCCTCCTGAATCTGGAGAGGCTGACGACTAAACACCAGCGACGACTTTGAGCCGTTTGCAGGACTGCCATCATGAAGACGGTCCATTAGTGGAGCTTGCACCCAGCCGCAAGATCATGCCTAATCCGAAGATCGTGTAAACGCCGTGCAAGACCAGTGGAGAGCTACCCGACAGTCTGCTTAGAGCCTCTCTGTGCTGATTCATCAGTATGTCTTGGACAGAAAGGATGCATGTGAGAGGATAGACACGTCTGTGGTCCGAACTCGAGATTCCAATGCCAACCGAGACTCCCACCCTGGCTGCCAACTTTCCTGGTGCGTGTCCCTGGGTCAAGCGAAAACAACCAACATTTGATATAAAGCAAAGTAGTGTTTTCTTTTCTTGTAAATGTTTAGGTAATATTAATCATCGATTGAAGTAGATGTAAAAATTGGTTTCGGCCTAAATGAAAGAATGTAAAGTGATGTGCAGATAATCTTGAATATGAAAAATATTTACATAATGGGAGAGCAGATTAATTGATTGTTTTTTGTAAAATTTATGCGTGCTTTTGTGAAAATTAATGTGCAAGGCTTGGGGATAAATGTGTAATCAGAAAGATAATGAAATGATAATTGAGAAGATCAGGTTTTATTATTACAGGTCTCAATATTCAATTTAAATGTAAAAGATAGGAGCAGTTAATAGTATAAGAAGAAGGAATTTAAAAATGCTAGTAGAAATTGAGCATCAATTTAATGGATAACATTTGTTGCTTCTGCGAGTGATCCACATGCTTCATTGTATTATCTGTATGCCATTAACTCGCTCATGTGTCAACATTTATATTAGTGACATTGTTTTTTTTTTGTTCAACAAAATGCTTATGTCATGTTATACATTTGTTAGGGGGTCACTACTCAAATTCAGCCTGTAATGTGTTTTTCTTGATCCATCAAAGAATGTGTGTTAATCCAGAATTTAGTAAATGTGCTCTCTTATATCATGCCATGCCCCACTAAATAATTTTATATTGAAGTTCTTCAATAAACAGAAGTTAATTTATCATAACAGTCTCTGTCATTTGTTCATGTTTATATTTTATTCCTCACTATATCCTAACAGATCATCCAGGTCTGGTGTTACCTTTCAAAATTATGTCTGTGTATGTTACTTCCTGGGGTTATTGCTAAAATATTTTTAAACACAACACGGATTGCTTAATTTACTTGAATATATTTTTTTAAGATCTTGTATTTGGATTATTTTGCTTAGTCTCTTATGTGAAATGTAAATTAAAAGTAATTAAGCTAATTAAAGATAAAAACAACACGACATTTTTAATTAGCAACGCCGAGAAAGCTCATCACATAAACGGTTTATTGTTTAAAAGTTTAAAATATATGTTATTTACTCAAACTTCTGGTGTTTTCTTTCAAGCCATAATCTTATAAATTTTTTAAAGTACACTTTATTTCAACAACTTAAGGCAACGGACATTTTTAAGGGTATGTACAGGATTAGCAAGAAATAAATTTCCCACTTCAGAGGGCTCTAGAATGCGTTCTATTGGTCCAAATGAGATAAAATTTAAACTACAGATAATTCAAATGATGCGATTGACTGGGTTTTAAAATATTAGTACCAAAATTCACCAATAGATGGCGCTGTAACAGAAATTGTATTTTTTTTTTCATATATGGAAAATGTGAAAAATCATTTGCGTTGCAGCGCATGCATATTAGCATTATTCTTTGGATGAAAAGAAAGCGGATTCTGCACTAGCATGAGATACTTCTCAGCACATCATGCCGACGTTGCAAGAAAAAGAGCTACTGGAAAAATTGTTCTACCTGAACCAGCAGAACTCCGTTGCAGCTGTAAAGTAATTCCGTCGTATGAAGCAGATACGAAGAGGTCCAATGTTTCCATGTGCCCTACGCAATATGATACAGTAACTTGAACAACTGCGCAACTTGGATTCTTCCAGGTAGAGGACGAAAGCAAATCCCTTCTTCTAGTGTCGAAGATGCGTCTACAGCGGTCGTTGAAGCCAACAGTCAGTTCCCGCATGGTAGTGTGAGTGTGCCAGCTGTTTCCCGTGTATTGGATATGCCGTATTCCACTGAACGAAATATCTTACGGCGGAATTTGAATTTTTATCCCAACAAAATCAAGCCTATACACCTATTGTAGGACGGGGACTCGGAGGGTCCAACAACTTTTGAACTTGAGTTCCTTGCCCGCATGGTGGTTGACGTCACTTGGCCATGGAGCATTCTGTGGAGTGATGAAGCCCACTTTTGCCTCAATGGGCACGTTAACACCCACAAACACCCGCAAGGTATCCAGGAACAATCCTTGCATCCTGACAAAGTTATAGTATGGTGTGGTTTTACGGCTACAATAATCATTGTACCGTATTTTTTTGAAGAGATAACTGCCAGTGGAATCCAAATCTGTTTCGTCACAGGACAACGGTACCGTGATATGCTGAGGGATTTTGTAATCCCACAATTTGAACAGCGTGGATGCTTTCAGGGCATCATTTTCATGCAGGATGATCTCACATTGATCGTCGTGTAAAGCGCAATTGCTGAGACAGCAATTCACAGATGCATGGGTGATCAGCTGTCATTTTCCAACAGCATGGCCTCATCGTTCGCTGGATATCACCCCTGTCACTTTTGGTTGTACGGTTTCCTGAAGAACAATATCTACCGTGAAAGGTGAGCATCTCTGCCAGATCTGAAGGACTGCATTCGGCGCCATGTTCTTGATATTCCTGCAGACTCACTCCTGTTAGATGTGGGAAAATATGGTTCTTCGACTAGAGCAAATTGTTTAACATGAAGGGGAATATATTGAGCAGTTTTAATGCTACTTGTTTATATTATTTAACATTTATAAAGCATATTAAATGTTTTTCTGTGTGTTACAGCGCCACCTATCGGCGGTTTTTTGTACTAATAATTTTTCTTTAATAAATGTGAGCGCATCAATTGAATTATCTGTAGTTCAAATTTTATCTCATTTGAACCAATAGAACGCATTCTAGATCCCTCGGAAGTTGAAACTTATCTCTTGCTAACCCCCTGTATATTTGCAATTCAAGAAAAGAATAAATATATTTGTTCCAAAATTTCAATTTCCCAAAAAAATATATATATAATCTTGTTTTAAAATCATCATTGTTCATAAACTACAGCCTTACGTCGGTTTTTTAATTACCGTTTATTTAAACTTCTAATATATATTTTTAAATGAATAGGAAAAGAAAGATAGGAGATCTGTATTAATATTTTTCTTCATCGCCCAAAGCAGATGTATGTTGCCTTTCCCCTATTTCTAAATCTAAGAGAGAAAAAAATGTTTCGTTTTAAAATTTACTAAGATCCACATATTTTTTATAGAGTTATTGACAAAAAATAGCCAGCCATGGATGTTTTTACCAATAACATACACAAAAAACAGGACTTCTTCCTTGTACTATAAAAGGAAAAGTGACAATTCTTACTTTTTTTTCAGGAAGCACTTTAACGTAACAACTGTAATTTTTTTTATGTAAACTTTAAGAAAAAGGTCTTAGAGGTGTTTTTTTTTACAAATTTGTTGCTTTTTTTATTTTTGTTAAAGAAAACAACAAAGGAAAACCTTTGTAGGCTTTACAGAATACAATATGGATCGAAATTTCTTAAGAAAAAACTTCTATTATTTTTATATCCGGTTAAAAAAGATATTGAAAGAATTGCTGATAAAGAATGCCTTAATCGTAATAGAGTTTCCAGACGGAAATAGGCATCGTTTCTCAGAAAATGCAATTTCAGCTTATATATTTCCCCCCCTAGTTTTTGTTGTTGTTTTCCTTTAAATGCCTTTTGACAATGGACATCTTAGATAATAGTGCTAAATTTCAAAAGATCTTCGTGAATGTACATCATAGCAAAATAATAAAAAAAAATTAAATTATCTTTGAAAATGTATGGATACATATATTTTTATTGGAGAATCCTCTAAAATTTCTTTTTCCTGGATATGTTAATGAGTTCCTGTAGGTTATTTTTTAATATACACAAGAAATACTATGATGATATAATAATGCCAATCATAAATTGAATAATATAAAAAATACAGGAAAATCTCTGAAATCCTGGTGCTAAAAAATATAATAGAGTGTATTAAAATATATTCAGGATAAGGGATAATAAATCGCTACAATAAAACATCATTCACTTTAAACTCTATTGTTATTTCTGTTCATTGAATTTCGCGTTTAACATAAAACTACGAAGAAAATAAAAATCAAGGAGTTTTGTAAACTTATCAAGAATCTGCTTAATTTTAAAGAAGGTAAATTTAGATCAAGAAAAAAATTTATGAATAAAAAGTAGAGCAAATGCTAAGTTAGAAAATTCTGGACTGTAGAAAAATGCTTGATTCAGAATAATTTTTCAAGGAAGCAAATATGTTTAATCCTATCAATCTTAATAAGTTCAAAAAAGTCATTCACATCTTCAGTTAACATGCTAAGAAAGAATTCATTAGGGCGAATATCTCAATAATGAAGAAATGAAATTCCATTTAAATCAGTGAAGTAGAAAAATTAATTAAATGTTTGTTTAACTGAACAAGTTACTGCTTTCAGAAATTGGATATAAATTCAGTACATTTCAACATGTATAACTTTGTGATATCTCAATAATAAATTTTGTTCCCAATTTTAATATTTAATGCCCTTACATTTAATTTTTTAATTGCTTCAATCTTTATTAAAACTGAGGCGTGAGCATATAATCTGATTAAATCAAATTTTTTAAAACTTTTAATTTAATTTAACTTTACTTTAACGTTTCTCATTAATGTCATTTGTATCGCTTTTTTTGGCGTGATGCTAGCTTCCTACAGAAACATTTCCCAATTATTATTTTGAATCCATTTCGAATAGTTCTTAGCCCTTGAAAAAATGGACCTGAATGGACTCTTCGTTTGTTTCTGGTTTCATTCGATTACCTCTGAGTTTATTTTTTTTATTTATTCTGGCTACTTTTGTATGATCTTGATTTCAATTGTTCTCCGTTTTTTGTTTTGCTGCCTGCTGCAATGACACGCTACTTACACATTGTATTCATTTTATCTAATTTTTTCAAAATGTTATTCTATAAATTTTATTTTTTATAAATAAAAATAATTATAAATTTTATTGTTTATAAATAAAAATAATTTTGTTATTTTTTGTTGGTCTTGTTTGAAGTTTATGTTGAGATTCTTTTTTCAAATTTATTCTAATTTTTTTAAGTAGTTGTTTTTAAGTTTTTATTTTAACATGTTTAAAAGTACTATTCGACTTTTACACTTATAATTTTTTAATTGTTAATTTTACATTTATTAGGGAAGAATATTTAAAAAAAATTCAAATATGTAATAAAAAAGAGGAAATTATTACATAAGATATGTCTGGTTGAAATTTCTAGCATTACTTCCTTGTATTATCTACCTGAAATCTTCCATATGAATGGGTTTCAATACTGTACAGGCTATATAATGTCTAATTATAGTAAATTGAATGCTCTCTTAAATTTTTATATTCTACTTCAGTTTGATTTCCACTAATGCAAACGAATAAATGAATGACTTTCTAGGAAAAACTATCATTGAAAAAGTTCATACTACTTACTGCATTATGTATCAATCCAATGAACACAAACACTCATTGAAATATAAACCATACACAAAATATTAAAATTTTAACAGATGCATTATATTTATTCTCCGTTTTTAATAATTAACAATAAAAATTCGTGAGATAATACTTGCTTTATTTTCAAACAAAAAATATCTCTTAATATTTGTTAAAATATTAGTTCTCTTAAAAATTATTTTATGCAGCAAATTTGTAAAAGCTTTAAATGTGAGAATTTTTTGCATTTTGGTGAAAAAAGAAACGAAAGATGGTTAATAATGAAATATTTTAGAAACATTTATTGAATGGTTATTCAAGTGCGGATTATGTAGAAAAGTACAAGACACTGCGCCAACAAAAAGCTAAGTGCAAGTAATGCATAGTGTGAGACGTCTTAAGATTTTGAAAAAGTATTTTTTTTAAATTAACAACTCTTTCTTTTAATTACAAAACTCTTTCTTTTAAACACTAAACTGCTTTGGTTATCTTATTTTTGAACTAAAGAACCCAAAAAATAAATCCTTCATGGATGTTATAATTTGGTACAAAAGTTATGAGGAATCTATGAACATCTCAAGTTACAGAAGGACTTCAATTAAATGAAAAACATAGTTTTTTCCCAAAGCAGAATGGGGAGGTGCACAATGTGATGTTTATATATTATTGTGTTTATATTTTCGTAATATAGAGAGACAAAATTATTTAGCCCAAACTCAGTGGTATAAAAATAAAAGCATGGTAGACATATATTTAAACATAACTATAAATATTATTTTTTAATTTGTGGTCATTAACTGTGTATATATGAATATGCACCATTGATACACTGACTAGACTTTCGTAATAGCAATTTTCACCTGAAAATATCCGTTTGTATCTATTTTGTTCCGGCCCATCGCAACCCCACTTCACAATTATTTCTAATGTTTTCAGGTCTCTTATAAATTTTAAGGCCTCTTCTTGCACTTTGCACAATCGCGTAATAGTGTGATACATTAGAGGTTGCAATTTTATTTCTGCGAATGTTTCTGTTGTAACGACGTCACTCGGATAGCACAGCTGCTCATAATAATTTTGCTTCGGCCATCAAAGCTAGCGTTTGGTCTTCCAAAAGATCACTTCGTTTTGGGATTAGAAAACACTTCCTCGCTTTATTTCATTGTAGTACTTCTCGCGGAGAAAAATTGCTCAATTTATTTACAATTGCTGCTGAATCTCTTTTGTCTTCTTTGCAAAGCAGTACTACAGCCGCCATTTATATCGCTTCCTGGCTTGATGTTTCCAGGATGTGTTGAATTCATCAACTTTCAAGGATTTTTTTGTGGTCTGCCGGTTCTTCAACCCGGTCTAGGATTTGAAATAGTTTCTATACTTCCTGTGACAATATAAGGAAATGATATGCATTCATCTAACCACGAAAAATTAATTTTTAGGACGCGTTCACTGTGGCTGCGCAACTTCGACCATTTTTGTTTAAATTTTTGGCTAACACTTCTGATTATAACTTTAATTTTAAACTGTCTTCTGATAGAAACTGGGCACCAAATTCTTGTAATATATAACTGGACAAAGCACCTATTGTTCATTCTTTGGCGTCGACGTCGAAGAAATTTCGGCGCAACATTTGAGTAGTCATGTGTAACGAAGGAAAATTTCTATGAGTTTCGCAAATATTCGCAAGCAAATTAACCCTCCGAGCGGCGCAAGTTTTTTATGTTCAGTTGAAAAGCAGATAGCTTGTATTTATATGTATATTTTCTCAAAAAATCATGGATAAAGTATTCTTAAGATTTCAGAGATGTAATTAAATACAAAAAATAGTTGTTCATTCGCTTAAGCTAAGTTTTCTAACCTGACAGCTAAAAGTTCAAAATAATTGGGAGCTCAGAGGGTTAAATTATTTCGCATAAGTTACAAGTAATTCTTTCAGCGAAACACAATTACACATTGGTATAATGCAATATAATATACTAAAACTCAAGTTAAAATTGACTTAGATGTTTTTCTCGCACAGTAAAAACTACGATTAATTCTTATGGTACTCTTGATTAAATTACAGCACATATTAAAGTAAAATCTTATGTAAATTAACCTTAATACTTCTACAAAAATAATAACAACACACAAACATTATTGGCACACAGAAACACAGCGCATTCCTCAAGCAATCTCAGACGAATGACACTAACGTTTAGAACACTTGACAGGCAGAACGCAGGTAGTCGTCATGTCCGAACTTTTTTTACATTATATCGGCGCGGTTTCTTGGAATATAAACCTTGGTTCCAGGTAATATGGTTTATTCCCTTTGTAAATAAACAACAATTTGTCCTGCGTAGACAGTTAACAACATTCATTTTTGTCCCTCTAGATTACGAAAATAACACACTGTGCGGTGGTGGCCTAGAGAAAAGGTTTCGGTTTCGGAGCAGAAGGGTTCTACTTTCGAAACCCGATTAGACTAAAGATCCGCCGTGTTTGTGGGCCTGGTGCTCTTTAAATCTAATGTGGGTCAAACGACCTCCCATTGATGTGGGGCGGAAGTTTGGAGAGGGATGCGCCAATTCAGGTGTCATCCTCCTTATCTGAGCTCGGTTCAAAGTTACGAGGTCCGTCCCAAAGGAATTCCTAATTAGGAAACAGAAAAAAAATGTAGGAAGTTGGAACATCTAGTCCAAGACATAGTAGCATGATGATGCTAAAGGCTTGTTTTGTTTGACTTCATAAAGTCAGGCGTTGTACTCTAAGATTAGCGATTTTTACATCACGCAGTTTAAAGAAGGTAAGCCAAAGGCATTTTTCTGATGTATTGTTAAAAGGGAAAGTGTAAAGTTTCGAAGTTAGTGTCCAAAGAAAGCAATTGTGTATTATCATAAATTGAACTTAGACAGAAACACGCGAAAGAAAGATTTGGTGAAATAATGATAGTGATTTAAAATCCATTCAAACAATGAAAAACGTTGTAACAAATTATGCTTAAAATGTGTGAAAATTTTGTAATTTTTTTAAAATAATCTCACTGAAATGAAACTGATATCACTGAAAAGTTGATTTTTTAAAAAAGTGGGTAAAAATTGTTTTTAAGAAATGACAAGCTTAGAAATTATTGACGAAAAACATTAAAATTTCAATTAAGTTTTGAATTATTAGAAATCCAATTAAGATTTTGAAAAATCCATTTTTACTAAGTACTTGACTACATAAGAAGGAACTAAATTCGTACCATATTTCGTTGTTCTTGATCCAACGGAAAGTTGCTTTCTGAGCTTAGTGGACAATGGATTACTCAGTTTACAAATAACATGCCAGGATAAAAAATTATCATGTTAAAAGCATTTAAGCATTTTAATACAGATTAATAAACATTATAGTTATTATTGGTGTTTAAAAGTAAAACTAATTCTATCTTCTCAGTTGCTTTTAAAAACTTTAAATTTCTATTTAACATTATTTAATTAGTGGCAAAGACACATTCCATTGTTTTATATAACTTAAGCATTGAATGGATTTGCCTAATCATCGTATTTTTAAATTTAATTAAAAGCGTGATAATTACATAGAATCCATAGGAATCTTAAGAGTTTTAAGGACCCCTAGTTTAATTAAAAAGACAACACATTCCCAAAACAGAAGGTGTAATCTATTTAGATTTTAAAAAATTAAACAAATAATTAGTTAAGACAATTCGAATTGATTTTCTGGCCACCACTGTGATAAAGAATGTATTTGAATACATTCAATCGGTTTGCCCTTGCGATACTAAAATTTCCTCATTTTTTTTATTATTAAAACTATAACTAGATCTGAACTGAAAAATAATCCCTATTCTAATCAAACGACTTATTTATTTTTATTCATTCATACATATCTATGGAATTAACTTTGACGTTGAATACAACATTAAACTTTTGTTCTCACAGTTAGCTATTATGAGAAAGCATCGCAAGCGCACCTAGCCTTTATTTGCTGAAATACAATTGTTTTAAAAATTACACTTCATTTGAGACCATCAAACTAACGAGCCGTGACTATTCTTTAGTTAAATTCAGATATATGAAATAGCTAATTTATTTTGAAATAGCTTTTGTTATGGGATCTTCAGTAAGAAACGTTTGCCATCCCCTATTTCCAAGAAGTCACAGTTAATAGATGGAAAAGCAATCTGCAATTAACGTGGTCACTTATACATTGTCTTACTTTAAATAAACTAATAAGTAAGCATATTTTGAAAATTAAAATTGAATATTTCGTTGAAAGGTTAAAGAATTTTTCTGACATTTATTACAGACTGGAGCACCACTGTAGTGCAGACTGACATAAATATAATCCAGAACAGAAAAAAAGTATTGTTAACCAATTTTCGTAGTACTTGAAGGTATTCAGAAATCATTTACAATAATTGTTAAAAATGAATAATTTCATATGCATCATGATTTGCTTATCATTACGTAATAAATGATCTACACATACAGTTTTTCCGACTTTGAAACGCATGCGAAATCAGTAAAACCTTCTATTCTACTTTTAGTGATATGATAAAATATATTTTTTTCAGAACTTGTATTAATAAATTAATTTGCTTTTGATATCATAGCCAAAAATATGTGTTGCAGAACTTAAAGTTTCTGAAATAAAAAGAATTAAAAAAATCTAAATGGATGTTTAAAAATTAACATATGCAGGTGTTTTTTTATGTTGTTTTCTGAAAGGAATATAGCAAAGTTTTGTATCTGTTTCTCTTTAATGCTCAAAGAATTTTAAATTAATTTGTTTCCACTTTCTTAATGTCAAGAAAATAAATTTGTTTCCTTTCAGGATCCATAGAGTTGTTTAGATTCTTTTTTCATAGAGAGACGCACAAAAAATACCGAAGTTACGAATGTTTTTATCAATCAAACTCACAAAAACTAGAAGGCTTTTTTTTGCTGTATTTTACAATAAAGGATACAAAGACCATTCTTTTTCATTAGGAAGCAGTTTATTCGAACAACCCTAATTTTACTTTAATGAGGATTAAAAAAGATGACTTGGAGAATTTTTTTTATGGGTGCGTCACTTTTTTTGTTTGTTTATTTCAGAAAAAAAGCAGCTGAAAAAACTTTCTAAAGGTTATAAAACATAATACTTATGGTAATTGTAAGGAATAAAAAGAGTCATTTTTTTATCCCAGATTAAAAGAAGGATTTAAAAAATATTTTAAAAAATGCTGACAAAAGAATTTCTGAAAAGTATTAGATTTTCGAGAGTGAAATAGGCGTCGTTTCTCATTAATGCCAATCCATATATTTAGCAACAAATTATCTCATATGTTTATTTTCTTCTTTTTCTTTCTGATATCTTTTTTAGGACGGTGTTTTCTCATATCCTTTGATATTCTGCATGTTAGGGGTTGTAAATTAATACGAACATTAAACATATTAATTTACAACCTTATCCTTAATTTTTTTTAATGAAAACCCTCAGGGTCATTTATGCGTGATAGGAAATTTAGTTTAAAATCTGGAATGCATGTATCATGAAAGTAACTAATTTTGTGCTTGATAGTTAATAAAGCCTTTGAAATAAAATAAGATCTGACATCAAAGCAAAATAAGGAAATATTTATTGACAAAGAAAAACTTCTCGACATTTGATCCTTTCAATTGCTACAAACTTTTAAAAGAAAGAAAAGTCAGTGATAAAAGTTTTACTAACCCTAACTATTACTGTTCTTCAGATTTACTTCGTTGTTCAATTGAAGCATCACAGACTTTACTAAGATGTTAAGAATCCTGTTCTTTCAATCTTTTTGTTAACAAGTATCCTTATATTTCAACTTATATAGTTAGAAAGTTTGGAAAAGCTTTATGACTCCAGATGAAAAGAATTTTCATTATTATATTTTCTCTGATAATTCCAGCATTGATTACATAACATCATATTTGATATTAAATATAATAAAAAGTGGTTTATTAGAGAATTAAAACTAATTTTTTATTCTGATTGAGGTTTACTTTTTTAACTTTTATGTTTTATTAATAGTTATACGAGTAATATATTGATAAATTATAATAAATGTAAATATTATGGGATCTTAAAATAAATTGCGAAATTGATTACCAATTAGCTACTTTTTGTAGGGAACCATTATTTGATTAAATTAATTGGTTAACAGATAATTAGGTTCGGACGAATTTTAAATAACATATTGTTATCGAAAAATCAAATATACAACCTTTTTCAAACCTAGAACATCAGAAAAGGACTGAAAAACCTATTTCAAAATTCCCTCTTTACAACAGTATCATGAAACAAGTCAAGTTAAATAAAAGTGTGTAAAAAATTTTCATGAAACTTTTATATATAGAGAAACTTCAATCTGTTCCTGAAATTTTGAATTTAATGAAAAATTTCAGAAGTATACTATTTAAACACCCTTGAATAATTTATACTTGTATTACATGAAGCCTGAATGTGCATGACAGAAGTTTGGGGCAAATTTCAATTATATATACATATAAAATTAACGTCTAAATATTTCATTGTTTTATTGTTGAATACAGTAAAGCAAAAAAAGTATAAATGAAAAAGGTATAAAAGAAATTCACAAATGTACGAGCAATTCCGTACTAGCCAACAATAAAAAGTCAGAGGTAAATTAAAATATTGCATGAAAATGAGATACAAGAGGTATGGAATACAAAACTTTTTACTCAGGATTTAATGTACAACTAGTACTACTATTCGTATCCATTCAGCATTTACAAAATGTATTTTGTTATTTTAGGTTGTAGGACTTTTTTAGAATGCACAGAAAAACTTCATTGTGCACAGTTAAAAGTGCCATCTTAACTTTATCATTTAAATCACTGCTAATGAGAAATTCGTGCATGGTGTTAAAACCCGTCAAATCTTGTTGAAAACTTGGCAGAGATTTTCAGTGCAATTATCCTCTCCTTCACTGCTAGTTTCTTCATTTGCAATAATTTCATCGATTGTTAGAAGAGAACATGTTGCAATTTCTGAATCACATTGCACAAATTCTTCAAATGCAGTAACATCACTTAAATTTGACCAGTTTTCTGGTAGAACAAAATGATCAGATTCGGCATTTTCAATAGGATTGACAACCACTGGAGTTAAAAATCCGCCAATGGCGAAGCAGTTTTTTATCGATTTTGAAAAGCAATCATTATGAAATTCATAGCTTGCAAGACGTTTTTCATATTTTTAGTCTCCGTGGTCTAAACCGGCGATATCTTTTTTCACCAAAAGTTTTCGATATGTTGATTTAGGGATTTTATTACTCCTAAATCCAGTGGCTGCAATTTGGTGGCTCAATTTGCAGGGAAGAATTTGACAGTTATGTTTTTTAGAAAGTCCGTATCAGGTGGATGAGCCTGACACTGATCAATGAATGAAATGAGTCGCCGTTTCTGTTTTCGCATTTTATCATATATTCCTTTTAACCAATCGGTAAAGAAAGACATGGTCATCCATGAATTTTTATTGCTTAAGTACTTTGTAGGTAATTTTTTCACATTTTTGAAGCCGCTAGACTTTTTGAGTTGCCAATAATCAAAGGAGGTAATTTTTCAGATCCATCAGCAATGGCACACAATAACACTGTTAATCACACTTTACTCTTTTTTTCACCATGACACGCATCTGATTTCATAGCAAGAGTTTTAGATGGCAGAAGATTGTAATTGAATGTTATGCCGTGTCTTAATTTAAACTTGTGAAGCCATCCTGGGGAAAATGTTGCATCGCATTCCACATTCATCTCGTTCGAAATTTCTTGTGCTTTCTCCATAAGCAAATGACCACTGATGGGAATTTTTACACGACGACACTGATCAAACCGCTGTGAAAGCACTTTTTCTACATCAGCGAATTTTCCGCTTTGCGCTCGAAGTCTCTTTGAAGCACTAGATCCACATTTATGATGGCTTTCCTCGATGATCTTAAGCTTATAAATTAGCGTGTTTAAAGCTGAAACTGGTTAACCTAATTCTTTGGAAAAATCTACTCTTTTTAAATGTCGGTTTTCATCCACTTTTTTTAAAATGCACATTCTTTCCTTCACCGACAGAGATTTTCTGTTGCGCGCAGTCATCGTGAACCGCTAGTGAAAGATAAAATCAAGACACTGAAGATGACAGGAAAAGACCCTGCTGGGCCTGGGGAGAGAACAGAAACAACCCTTATCTGTAGAAAGTGGGATGTTCACATTTCTCAGGGGTACGGCTTTTGTTCAATTGGGCAGGTTTTGGTCAAGGTCGCGTGCCTTTTCTAAGACTGGACGATCGGCAGGTGGGAATCTGAGGTTGAAGAGCGCATTTTCTCTCTTCTTGGGTTCCTGAAAAAAAACTTATAAATGAAATTATTTAGCGTTAATATCCATTGGATTTTGCCGAGACCATTCAAAAAAACATATAAATGATAAAAACGTATAAACGAGAAACTTATAAACGTTGCTCCGCTATATTTGCTTATGTACTCGTCAAATAGATTCATATGCTACTTAAGAGTAGTATCACATCATTTGAGTTGAGTTATATGCATAACAAAGATCTCACGCAAATATAGATTCTTTATACATATATTGTTATAGACAGCTAGAATATAGATTGATTTATCTAACAATCAACTCCTAAATATTTTTAGCTTCTAAAATATTGAAAATAAAATATCAAATCTTTTTTATCTGAAGGTTGATAACCTTTATAAATAAAACAAAATTTCTTAAAATTGATAGATAAGTTTGTTGGAAACAACATAATTTCCAAAAAGAGAAATGATTGTGTATTCCATTATCCAAACATTAATTCTAAATTTTTTTTAAACATCCACTATCACACTCAGTTTTGTAAAGAACTTAATAAACAACTAATAAACGCAGATATTTTAGTTCAAAGATGTTTGCAGAACTCAAATTTTAAAGGTTTACATGAATGGTGACGCAGTTATTTAATATCATAGAATATATGTTTGACTTGAAATCGCCAACGAAAATTGAATGTGAGAATTCACAATATTTAGAAGCTGTTAATTCACATTGACATTTAAATATGATTCAAACAGTCTGCTAAACATTTCGAAATAAGTTGTGAGATTTCATTTCAGTGAAACATCTGAAGCAGAATACATTGAAGACAGTGGAAATCAATATTTTCAAATTATAAAGGTTCGAGATTTTGACGTGTTAAATCTTATAAAGGGAATTCATAAAATGTTGTCGATAATATATACCGTCATCAAATACTATGCATTACAATAGAAAGGTGCAGTACAGTTATCTTATTCTCAAGTGTTCAGGAACTTTATTAGTTTAATATTTCAAACTAGGTTTCGATTAATTTGGTAACATTTCGAAAGGAGACCTTCTGAGAAATTCTAATTTAATGTTTATTTGCTACAATTTTATAATATCAGCCCGAACTAGTCACCAAATATTTTATTTAATCTGTAAATAGTCAATTCGATATTTTTGAACACCTAATATACAGCATTTTGTTAGATGGAAGTTTAAAAAGTTGCTGTATCGTATGAAAATCAAACACAGTAATCATGACATATTAATCATACGAAACTAAATTTCATTTCTGCCATTTTTTATTTCAGAATTACCTACTAACCAAATATTCATCAATAACAAATAAAGTGACTTTTTTAAATGCCCATTCAAAATGTGATGGGTAGTTACAATAACAAAATTGATAATCATGAGAAAAAATTATTCTATTTTGTTGCTGGTTCCTCATGCTTATTATTATTAAGATTAAACAATTATTTCATGATTTATAAATTATTTATTCTTTCATTGTGGAATTGACGTTAAGGAAGGAAATAGGTTTTCAAGAGAAGAAAAAAATATATCTGAAGCACAAATAAGTAAGAGAATTAATGAGGAAAAATTTGTTAACTATTCGGAACTTTTCTCCGAATTAAACGGAAAACATCTCAATTTTAGATCTTGAAGCTCTTGAGAAGTCAGAATTGCCTAGAATGTTCTTCACGAAGATTTGAAGCGTGCCCTTTCAATATAAGCGGATGGTTGGTGTTTTATGACGAATTAAGACAAATAATTTAATAACTATAGGGTTTCTTTAATGTTACTGTGCCCCATTTAATGATAATATGTTTATTCCTCCTAATTACATAAGCAGGATAAAAAGGGTATTAGTTTTGGTCAAAGTCCTTCATAATATTTTATTAAAAACAACAGCTACGTATTATATTCAGTCATTGAAAATCCCGTAATAAACGAGATTAAAACAATCTTTTTGTTCTCCACGCAAAAGTAAGACAGACTTAATCGAAACATTTTATGTTAGCATACGCACTTAAACTAAAATTTGACGTTATATAGCCATAAAAATTGCAATTCGTTGCGTTTAAGGAGCAGGAAAGCAATTTAGCTTTCAAAGTGTAAAAACAGAAGCCCATCAACTATTATATGGAATTAATTTAACTATCTATATAGCTTTTATCAAAAGCACTCTCTTACTTTTCTCAGAAAAAGGCATTTAGGAAGTTACCTACCCTTCAATATCCTATAAATACGAAACATTAAACGCGGGCGAAATAAAACATTTTTGAAGCACTGCACTAAAAGGATAATGGATACCACACACCCTCATCCTCTTAGGTATTAGTGAATTGCATTCGGATCAATATTTGTGGTGGGAGATAGGCCATCACCTCTGCAAGTGATGCAGAAAAGTAATAAAATGGATCAAACGTTTCAAACACGGCAAAGTACCGCGAACCATAAAACAATAAAATTCCCATCATGTCTGTCCGAATATGAGGTTAACCACAAAGTAAACCATCGCTGTCTGCTTGAGCCATTTCAAAATCAATATATTTGAAGTGAAGAATGAAAAATCTTAATAAGAAATAAAAAATCTTCTATCGGCGGCTTGTTTAGCAATTTCTTTCGAAAATTAAAATGTAACTGATTCTTTCATCAAGAAAATTTCCAGAATCTTTGAGCTCTTTAAAATTTTTTTTTTCAAAATCTACAACTCAGGACATAGATAATCCGTAGTATAAAAAGTTCAGAATTCTACCATGTATTTTATGATGGAACATGATATGGTTATTAAGTTTCTTAGTTGAATTATTCATCCGTTTTCAGGCGTGAGAGGACGCGGTGGCCTAATAATAAGGTCTTGGCTTCGGGTCCGGAGGGTTCCATGTTCGAAACCCTATACAAGTGAGACACCGACGTCTATGGGGCCTCTTGCACGTTAGATCATGCGTAGTGACCAAACGCCCTCCCGCTGGTGTGGTGCGGATGCTTGGAGAGGGGTTGCGATGTCAGGTGTTGTACTCCTTATCCGAGCTCGGCTCAAAATCACGAGCTCCGTTCCAAAGCATTGGTTCAAAACGGAGCTTTAATAACTAAAACTAATCTTAAAAGGCGCGAGTTGATTTCCTGTCGATAAACGAATTTTAATCTAGAGAAAATGTTGCAGTAGACCTGTACAGGTACCCTTCCCCATGAATGTAAGATAATTTCAGCCTAAAAGATAATCACAGCTTTTGAATGTAAGCACCAAAGCACACAGCACAAGATTAGATTTTAAGAAGAATCATAATTAATATCTTTACCCAGTCGCTAGATTGTTTTTGTTTTCAAAGTGAAACATAGGAACTAAACCTTCACATTTACATTTTGAAAAAATAATGCATTTAGGTATCCTCTAAAAACCATGAATAGGACGGAGAAACATAATAAAGCTTAATTCTCCTCTTCAAGTCCTTGGTATATCTGATCTATTGTTCCTTTTGTATATAAGTTAGATAAATCACATGCATAATTGTGATATCAAGTCAATTACAATTTTAATTCACAGTTATAAGAGATAAAGTAAATTTAAAAAATTGGTTCTTCATTAATCATATTTTTTAGTTTATAATGCCATTGTATCCTTTTAGATCTTGTTATTCAATTGATTTTCGTATTCGTTTGCAAATCGAAGACGACAGAAACCATAAGCAAGTCAAAAACCATCGAAGTACTATTCGCAAAGTTACACATTTCTCGACTGATTTTTTTTAAAGTTGTTTGCTTCTTGAAACTACTGATTTTTACCTTTTAAGTCATAACGAATTGAAATCATATAGAATATTTTAAGTCACATAGAAGTCTAAGTAATCGTCCTATTCTGCAGTTGGTTTTCTTTTAGCAATTGTTTATGGAAAAAGAGAATATTTCGGAAAACAAAAAAGAATTCTAAATGAAACATCAGGAAACAAAATCAAAGTCACTGTAAAGAAAAAAAATTATATTCGATTGAATATAAACGAGAGTAAGTTCAGGATAGTAATAATTAGTTAAATTATTAATTCCGATCGTTGAATTGGATACTATTATAAACGTTCTCGCTTTCGTGGGATTGCGGCGATGTATTAGAATATTCTAATTCAAGATTATAATATGCAGGTAACTCTTGAAGGGTATCACACAAAGTTTCTTTTCGATATAACTGTGAGACTTATTTGAATCTATTAAGTACCATCACTTATGGAAAGATGACAAGAAACAAATTAGTGAGGTGAAATAATTTTCTGAAAAAGAAAACAGCTAAGAGGTCGCATTGCCTTCTCAAATTTCTTTTATTTGCAATATTATTGAAAACGTTTTCATAGTATTGAGACTTAACAATCATATAAAGTCATCTTGAGGAGAAAAATCCATTTTGATCTCCTTGTTTAATTCAAATTTAAATTTTTTAAAGAAGAATTCAATTTTTAAAATTCTCTACTACTTTTTTCAAATATAAATATTTTTGCTTCAAATTTTATTTGTTGATTCACTGAAATATATTACAAAAACTGTACATCGATTTTAAGGTGTATTTAATATTCGCTGAAATATAGATATTATATAGTGAAAATGAGGAAATTGAGCAGTAATTCATTTTATATCTTTCATATAAAAGAAACTAAGCAACTGAATGCTTATTGCATGCACAATTTTATCATATATATAACGATAAACATGTACAAACAATTTGAAAGCTCTATCTCAAGAAGGAAAAAAGCCTTAGAATTTTGAAAACATGAAAAAGCCATTTAAAGTTGTCATTTGCACATGGTTTTCATTAGTAATCGTAAATAACAATCTAAATAACTTCTAAAATAATAAAAGTATAAATTTGAAATTTTGATACGATAAGAGCAACGAAATAAGCCATTAAAATAAAAATTGATATTTTGGCCATTTTTTGGGTAATGTGTCCCCCGTAAGAAACCAAAGCCAAGCTTGATGAACATTCTAGTGATTCTGCACCGTCTATTAGATCGTTAATAAGTAGTTTGGCAACAATCAAATTGGCCATATGATCACACGTGACTCTGAACGCCCAGGATCCCCTGTTTAGGTTATTCTCAAGAAATCTTTGAAAATTCTTCTTGCTTAAAAGCAGAGAATAATTTTAATCAAAATAATTTAATAAAATGGAACAAGTATTACACAGAATTCAAAATGCATTTTTGGTCCTCAAAATGAATTTCATTAATTAACGCAATATAAACATATGAAGCACGTTTCTTATTCACGACAAATCTTCTCCTATTATTTTCATCAATGGATTAGATATTTTGATGTCATGGGTATGTCTTCTAAGTAAAATGCCCTATCACAATTTCGTGAGAAACCATGCAGAATGCGATATCTGACCCAGAAGTCACCATATCTATAGGTCCCAGATTCGAAATTCCAAAGTCTACCCCCAAATAGATTGAATATAGAGTAACGAATATGCCATTAATATGACTAAATCCAATTCTTTCCGACAAATGATATTGCAATGCAAAAAAATGTATAATTCGATCTTTTACAAAAAAAACTTAATTCTTGCTTGTCATTTATATATACTTAATATTTGCTTGCTATTTAACCAGCGAAAAGAGATTTAATTATGAAATTTTGAAATAAAAAATTCCTTTGATATCTTTACACTTTTCTTGCTTTGTCTTAAGCTTTTTTTTTTTATTTCAAGCCGGCGTGCTTCTGTCTACTGCACATGTGAGCAGTTTTTATTAAAAGTATCTGTAAGCTCAAGGAAAAATCAGGAAAAACTTGCGAAAAAAAGTGGAATAAAAATCTTTAAAAAAATTCATCTCAAAATAAAATCGATATTTGTCCTTTAGAAAAAGCTTTCCTGTAGGAGAGAACGAATACATATCTGAGAAGACGGACGTATCATTTTTTATGGAAGATAAACGCATCGATCAAACCATTTCCACAGTTCCTTTAAAGCTTTCGACTTTTTCTTCGATGAACAGCAAAAGACGCTTTGAAATTAACTTCGTTTTCCCTTCTTCCCTTTACTTTTTGGCTGAAGGCTATGTTTAAAGAATTTTTCAAGACCCAGCTATCAGTTTACGAAGTCGCGGAAGTATCACATTCCAAAGATTAATGAGTTTTGAGAAGCATTAGCCAAATCTTGGAAAGTATCTTGTTTGCAAAGAGTGGCTTTATAAGAAACCTACTAAGGAAAAGAAAAATTCTAAGATTTCCAGTTTTAGAGACATCTAATAGTTGCGCGTTTCATCATTATTTTGATATCAAGGGTTTTAAATCATAGATGGAGTTTTCCTCTCTTGTATGTGTTACAAGTCACCGATGCTCTTTTCGGTGGCTCTGAGATTCCAAATCTTTCCTGCTGACATATGGCTGATTAATTTTACTGATTGTGTATTCAAATGATACATGTCAGTTGTATTTTTCCCAATTTAAGTATTACATTACTGATAAACACTGCAATTTTTAACACTATAGCGGTTGCGTATTTTGCTAGTCTCTTTCTTTCAAAGAAATGTGTTTATAATTAATTACCTTTATGTCTGCATTGAAGCCTGCCATAAAATCTCCCATATTTATGCAAGATATAAAATCGAGAAGTAGTGAAATATTATTTTAAATATGCATCAGCGATGTGATAAATTATTTTTAAGTTAATATCAATTATTGAATAATTTGTTTCTAATGCTTTCAATTTCAGATGATTTCCTATTTTTGTTGGTTGAATTTGGCATCTAAATCCCAATTCGAATTTTTCAACCACAAATGTAAAACTATTCTCATTTTGAGGCTGATTTCGGACATGTTGGATTATATCATAACATCATATTGAACAAAAGTATTGGTTTTGCTACTATCAATTTGACTAAAAAGTCTTGGAATCACAGAATAAATGGCAATTGCGCAAAAGTTTTCAGTGTAATGAAATAATATTAATTATAATAGTTTAATTATTATAAGTTCAATTGGTGGTAAAATTCGAAATTTTTAAATAAAAAAAAGAAGAATGTTCAAGTCTTACAATCGCTTTTCATGATCTGAGGGATTTTCCATTGAATTTTAATTTTACAAAGTAGGGCAAAAGAAGTACATCACTATCCAGAATCAGAGCAGGTGCCATTTAAAATTCTGTGAAAGATCACGCATGCAAGTTTTTGAAATAAATCCAATTAGACGATAAACAAACGGAATATTTTTATCCTTTAATTATAAGCAAATTAATAAATTTGCCAAGTGTGGTGAAAGAAGAAATCAAGATGATGCTCTTCAGACATTATCGTATTTACCACTGGTTGTTCTTTGATTACGTTGTGAAAACTTTTTTATAACCCAGAGTTTTCTCTGATACTGCAATATAAGATTCTAATAGGGCAACTAGACTAAGACGAAGATTTTCCAAGCACACAAGGGCGTGGTAACACCCCATACCTTTCCAATTTTCAGCCCAACATTTAGGCAGGTCATTCACGGACCAAACCGCAACAACTGCAAAGTCATCACCTACGGGTACTCCTAGACAAACTTGTCATATCCATCAGACGGAGGAATTCGGATTACGTCAAACTGACAACAGAAAAAGTCTAATTGCCAGCCAGGATTCGTGTTGTATTAAGACTGCATTTTCTGTTAACCCTTTACACTCCGAAAAATATTAAGATGCATAATTATATACGCGTGAGTGTAAGTATTGATTTAGCGCTTTAGGAAGATGAAAAATATTATAATTAACTTCCTAAAAAATTGAACTGTGTGTTTCTGCTACTATATGGTTCTTATAATAAGCGCTGTCCAACAAGAATGTGTAAAAGATGCATCATTCAGGAAGTCGAGTTTAATTCGACATATTAGTACATAGGTTAACAAGCGCACTGTAAAAGTTCATGCAGAGTGAGTTTTCCATCGAGCACAATGAAATTGAAGGGAGCTCTGTTTAACGATAAAAACCCGATTCCATTCTGCGGTGTTCCGAGCACGTTGAGTAAAGGGACTGGCGTGGACATATCGATAGAACGCGCCAGTGAGCCGTACTTTAAACTTTGCACGGACGTACCGAACAACAATAGTCGATGAAACTCTTCTAGAAGCTTATGACGGATTAAAATAGTATCCTTTTTTAATCCGTGATAAACTTACGGGCACAGGTTTCCCAGATTTGACTCTTATCAGTAATTACCTCTTCTATCTTTTCGACAAATAGTTTATTTCTGATATTGAGTCTATCAGTGACCATAGGTACGTCTGCACGCTCCTGAAGGGGAATAAATTAGAAAACTTGGATTTTTATTTTAAGACGAAGTAAAACTCTCAAAATATTTTAAAAAGCATCTTAAGCATCTTCAAAGTTTTAAAAACGCAATTAATAATACAATTAATTTAAATAAACTTTTTAGTTTAGTTATTGAAAAACTTCTAAAGTGTCCCTTTAAAAGCTTTAAATAGGATCCTAAAGGTAAAATAAAGACCTTTTGTTTTTGAATACTGATTTAAAAAATCAAAGAAGCAAGGATAATGTATTATTTAAAAAATTAAGAAAGCTTAAAAAGAAACAATGCTCCAGACAGCGTGGTTCAGTAGGCGAATTTTGAGTATGAAAAAGAAAGAGAGATCTTTAAGAAATTGTTATTAGAGACAAAAAGAAAATGTTGGGAAAATTACTGTAGTAACTCTCATGAAAAATATGGACACATTTTCAAAAAGACCTTCAATGAACATATGAATAATAATTTTATTGCTGTGGAAGTTCAATACATCCTAAATGCCAATGTGAAAGATATGGTTAAATTTTTAATGGTTTACTATTACCCAAACGAAGGTAATAAGGAAACGTTATACTTTTTATCTGATGTGGATTTTATGGAACCAGTAAATTTGGAAGAAGTGATTATGACTTTTGATAAATTCAAAAATGACAAGGCTCCGGGTCTGGACCGTATGGATTATAGAATGTGGCGTCTAATCTTTGATTCAAACTACATTCCTAATCGTTTGAATACTGCAAAAGTCATCTTTTTACATAAATTAGGCAAATATCCAACCCTTTGCAATGCATATAGACCAGTTTCTCTTATACCAACACTGGGAAAAATCCTAGAAATATTACTTTTAATAAGACTTAATAATTGGTTGGACAACAACGATATTTTACACAAAATTCAATACGGTTTTAGAGAAGGAAAAATCTGTGAAATGGCAGTTTTAAATGTTTTATACAAAATCGAGTCATTACAAAAAGATAATCATGTAGTTTTACTTTCAATCGATGTTAAATCGGCCTTTCACAATAGGAATTGGGCGGTTCTATTCAAACGTTTTGACGTTTATAATGTGTCATCATGCTTCAAAATTTCATTTACTACCATTTGAATGACCGTAAAGTGCGATATTCTGAACATGGCATAGAATGTCGAATTCTCATGCTGTAAGGGTTTTCCGCAGGGTTCTGTAATTGATCTTATTATCTTTAATTTCTATATGAACCCAATTTTAAGCTTAAATGCCGATAAGTATTTCATTCAAACTATCGCAGACTGTCTTTCTATTGCCACATGCGGTAAATCTTTCAAGGATCTCGAGAAAAATACTAATACCTTATTAAGTAATTTACACAACAAACTAAATTACTTAAAACTGGATATCTCAGTGGACAACAATCAGGCATTTGTTTTCAGATCATTAATGTCTCAGAAATGCTCTAAAAAAATAAGAATGAACTACTGAGAAATCCAATTATTAAAATTGATATCGTTAATATAAAAATAAAACACGACTTAAAATACATAGGTATTTCAATTGATAATAAACTGAGCTGGTCTTCATATATTGTAGGACTATATAAGAAAGCTTATAATTTAAATTTTAATAGGTAAATTAAGTCCAACTGGAGCCTTAGCAAACCGCTAATTAATTATTGATATAAGATGTTGATTGAAAAGTTCCTGCTGTATGGCTCTAGCGTCAGGGATGGGACACTCAATGTAAAAAAAAATTAAGCAACTCCACAGTATCAAAAGAACATTTCAAATTAAAATAGAACAATGCTACAGAACTTCACCAACAAAGGTTTTAAACGTTTTGACTGGGATTTCTCCTCTCCACATAACAGCCCAAGCCTTACACGAAAACTTTTATGTTTGGCATTTACGGAAGAATAAATATGACGTTATAGAAGGTATCAAAAATCTTTATTACTTCTGGTCAGTAGTGAATGTCCCAGCTAGAGAAAAATGTATAATACTGAATGAAAATATAGAAAATTGGGATTATGAGGCGTACACGGACGGATCTAAGGTACATGGCCCAAAAGGGTTCGCGATGTGTGTTTTTAGAAATCAAAAGCTTTTCGAAACATATTGCTGTCAAATAAATTCGTATAGCTCTTTTTACCAAGCCAAGCTCGCGGCAATTAACTTTGCCGCAGGCTGGGCCTTGGAACAAGGATCTAAAACAAAACATTTTCAGTGAGAATCTCTCTTCAATCGAGTCGCTAAATAGTTTTAACATCAGATCCAATTTCGTGTTAAACATTAAAAAGACTATTAATAATCAAAGGGAGTTTACAGAAGAAATAATGCAAACCCACGCCTGAAATCCAAGCGAGTTTTTTTTACTTTAAGTAGTAGACAGTCTTAATATTTTACACGCAATTGCCAATGTTATATCAACGAAATTAGTAAATATTGGTCCTCACTATATTTTACCACGAAGTTTTATCCAGTAATTGGCTGAACAATTGTCGTATAAATCGACTCTTCTCACTTTTGTATTATACTGTTCGATAAGACGAGATTGAGAGACAATAACTTTTTTCAACTGCGCTCTGCAATAATGGGTATGCAGTGTTGCAATGTAAAACATCATTATCATTATTCAAAATATTATTTCCTTTTTCTTAATCACTAACTTTTGCGTTTTCTGGGGAATTAATAGCAAATTCGATTTCGTTCTGCTCATCATCACCAAATATTCTTTGAGCAGCTTCATCTAATGTAAAATATTTCGCTTTAGACTTTTTTTTAGCACGGCAGGAGAAAAAATACCGCAGTGTCTAAAAGTACGAGTAAGTGACTGAACTACCCTTCTCCTGCTGACAATGCGTCAAGGCAACATTTGTATTCTTTATCCCCTACGCAAAACCACAGACAATTGATTGATGGAAATTTGTGATACCCTGCAACCTTGACTAAAAATGCATCGCCACTAACACTCATGTTTCTTTTATTGCATTTATTTTACGAAAAGAAAAGTTCATCTGTTTTAACAAATCATAAATAATTCATTTATTATAAAAGGTAATTAATTTATTATCAAATTTTAACATTTTTCTTTCACAAATTACCGATTATTTGCAGTAAATAGCATCAGCCATGAATTCACTACAATGATGATGTACACTACATACAAATCTTCTATCGATAAACAGGCTAACTATAGCATTGCTTATAGTGCAGTCTTTTCTTGTCTTCGGTCTTTATGATTACCCAGGTTCTCTATGTAATGGCTTTTGAATACTAAATTTACTACTTAATGTTATTCATCTTTATCTGGAAAACTCTCCACTTCCCTTTTACAGGGAGTTTGCAGAAGAAATAATGTAAAGTCACGTCTAAAATCCAAGATAGATTTTTTTTTTTTGCTTTCAGTAGTAGACAATCTTAATATTTCCCACACATTTCTTAAGATTACATCAAAGTAATCAGTAAATATTGGTACCCATGATATTTTCTCACAGATTCCTATCTTGCATTGGTTCGAAATTGTTGAATTGAAGAGCTTCTTCTAATTTAAATTATCTTGTTTCAGGCATTTGCTTTCGCGCGGTAGGAGAAAAATTACCTCACTGTCTAATGGAGCGACACTTGTTTTTTTTTATCAATTCCACAAAACCACAAATAACTCATTGATGGAATGTTGTCATATCCTTTGATCTTGGCTAAGAGTAGATCCTTTCTAACACTCACGTTTCTCTCAATGTATTTCTTTTGCGAAAAGACTAGGTGAACTCTTTTGGTAAAAAAAAATGCTTAAATAGGAGACTCGTTTTCGAATATAAAATATTAGTTCAAGAGCCAAACATTTTATTAATGAAATATTTCCCAGAATGACGTATAAAACGGAATTCGAATTTCCAATATTAAATTTCTAAATGATTCTAGATAGTGACGCGTTAGAGTTTTTAAAAAATGTCATAAACTTAATGGCTATCCTTCGAGTTCTAATGCATAATGAAATTAACAAAATAATATTCTAATAAATTATAGGATATTACCTGGTGTCATTCAAGTAGAATTTTACAAACTATCTGGTTTTTGAGATTTCTTTAGTGTATATAATGTTAATTATTTTATAGAAGTATTACCCTAATAACACAAGACGCTGTACAATATTGTTACGAGATCTTCACGATATTGTATGGCATTCAGAATACCGGACAACGTCGTAGAGATATCGTGCAATATCTTGTGCTAATAGGGTACGTATTATTTTCTAAAAATATTAATTTATGAACCCGTTCTCATATATCGTTTCTCATTTCGAAAACTCAATTCTAAATATAAAAAAAAATCGATGTGAAAAACTATATGTGAAAGAATAAAGTTGATTGCATATTTGAATTCAGCGTAAAAAGTTACATAAGAGACATAGTAAATCTTTCATGTATCAAAACCTTGTAAACCAGTGTTATTTTTGATTTTCAAATCTATGAAAAATCACTAAAATCATCGACAAATTTGTTCAAAGAAGCATAAACAAATTTGATAGAAAATTTCAATTTCTTAAAGAAAACAATAAATAACATTTTAAAGAAACATTTTTATCTGCCGTATTTTTTATGTTTTCATGGATTCTTTAAGATCTGTTTTTACTATTACCGAATATAAAAAAGGAATTCTTTTTGTCCACGTTCCTTTACCGCTCAAAGCAATCGGAAATTGTTTTTTCCGCAGTTTCTCAAGGAAACAAATTTATTTCATTTCAAGATATACAAAGATGCTTATTTTCTTTATTTAGAGTACTAAAAATTCCCGGAGTCATGACTGTTTTTATCAAACGCATAAAAAGCAATGTTACGTTATTTTTATTTGTTTTTTTGGAAAATCTTAGAATAAAAAAAAAAAACCTGACAATTCTTTTTCTTTAGGAAGCACTTGAATCGAACAATCCTAATTTTTCCTTTCTGATAATGCCAAAATAAATGTGTTTGAGAAATTTTTATAAATAAATCGTCTTTTTTTCATGTTGTGAAGAAAAGAAAATGAAAACTCTTTAAAATCATAGAGAACATAATAATGATGGTAATAGTGAAGTGTAAGAAATATTTTTTGTATCTCAAATTCAAGAAATGAAAAAAAACCTACATAAGGTATTGCTGACAAATTGTGCCTGAAATGTGTGAAATTCTCCAGACTGAAACATGCATCGTGTCATAAAAGATACAATTTCACATCTTCAGCAAAAAAATGACATAATGTGCAGCTTATACAAAAGATAATATTTTTCCTGCTCCTAATTTTTGAAGCTTCTTTCTCATATCCTTTGAAGCTAAGTAGTTCAGATAAATCTAAAAAGTATAAAGAATATACTTTCTATGTTAGAAATTTCAAATAAACATAAACATATAACCAGTCAAAATAAATTTTTAAATTCAAGAAAATTGATATGCAATCCTGTATATTATAAAAGAATGATATAAAAAATTTACTTCATGTGTGTTCAGGTGGGTTTTTTGGGGAAGAAATAAGAAAGACGACACTGTTTTGATCCATCAACGTTGAACATTTCTTGATATCAAATTTAAAGCTGCAAGAGTTGTTTCACCTCCATCTTCATCATGATAAAATATAAAATAAGATTTTCGTGGTGAATGCATTCATAGACATTATTTTGCACCAGTTTTTTAGTTATAACATTGTTTTGCATGTCGTTACAATTTAATTCTTTTTGTCTGCAACTTCAGCTTACATTTTTCACGGAGTATTCCTACAGGATGATATTTTTCAAGAATACTCAGAAATATGATGTATATTGGGGAGAAAATATATTTTGAGATGCAGCACTTTAAATTCAGGCATTCCTTCCAGCTCGTAAGAACTTTGAGATAATTTCGATCGAAAGTATTAAAATGCAAGTTATTAGATAGTGGAATTTGTACAATGCTTTTGGTAGAACTTAATAAACATAAAAGCGATGGGTTTAATTTTCAGAATGCAACAGAATCTCTCTCCTACGATAAAAAAGACAACGTTGATGCTGGATCACAAAGGAGCTACCACCGTCCTACCTAAGCAGAACGGTGATAGCTCCTTTGAGTTTAAGTCCTTAAGCTCCTTTCAGTTTAGAGTCGTTGAATTACCGACTTCTAAATCTTTCTAGTTCATGTTTTGTCATGACAGCAGTCTCATAGCCATCACCGGGGACGGCCCAACCTCTCATGCCGACCCTGCTTACCCAAAGTGTGTAAGCAAAGGTATCGGCCCAACTCCTCCCGCAGGAGGCCCGTCCCGTCATCGGCGCCGATGTAACTCAACACCACACCATTATTGTACCCCCAAGGGAAGGTGAAAACCCGTTTACTTATCTGGCCGCCTCTCATCCACAAACTCGTGGTGCCCTCCCAGGGGATGTTGATGCTGTATCTGAGATTATTCAGGGTAACTGAATTCATGTTCCAAAAACTTCCTAGTTCATGTTTTGTGATGTCATTTCCAGGGAAAGGAACATGCAATGTCAGCTGGTCCCGTTTCCCGACCCATAGGCAACAATTATATAAATAATATAGAAAATCTTATAGAGCATTTAAAACTAAAGCGCATGTTCTTACTTTTGTATTTCCGAAGAGCAGAATTAAAAAATTGTTTTAAAATTATCACATTTATTATCACAAGAAAGTTACAAATTTCTTAGTATGATGACATATAACTTCGAAGTATGCCTGTTTACAAGATTACAGCCGTGGTTTTTAAAGCTCACTCTGTATACAATGAAGGTTTCTAACATCATATATTGACATGGATAAACACTGCACAAAGAATTTTAGGAAGTTTCAGAAACTTCTTCTTCTCCCATATAACTTTTTTTGGTCTGCGTGCCGTCTCCAATTTCACCCTTTCTCTTCTCATTATAATTTTTCTCTTTTCCCAGTACATTTTCGATTATTTCGCAGTCTTAAAGACAATTTCACCTGTTTCATATCTGTTAAAAGACGTAATTGACTATTAGCTTACAAACCTAGCTTATGACGTGAGTAAATATAACAAATTAATAGTACTAAATTCTCAATGAAATTATTGTTGGTATTAATGCAAATTTAAATTCAACATCTCAGACTAGTCTGTCGCATCTTAAATGAACTAATACTTTATACTTATAGTAAATGAACTCATATTTCATATTTTAATTACTAATTTTGCAACAAACGAAATTTTAGATTATTTAAAGCAGAAAAATAAATCCTATATTAAACTCAAAGCATCATCTGCTAGATATCCTAGTACAAAATAGATATAAAATGTATAAGCATCAAACTACACCTCCATGTAAGCATTGTCGTAACATAACCTCTCAAAAAAATTGCAACTTTTTCAGAGAACTACAGATTCCTTATGCCGAATTTTCCATTTCATATTAAAAGTTCGAAGCACACCAAAACTTCTTACATTCTTCGCACAGAAAGCGATGTGAATGAATATCAACTTCTCCTCCTCTCAATTGCTGTGCATTTGCCTGAGGATATTGGTGCCTTTTCCAGGACAACGGAATGGAAGTACTGCAGCAGCGAAAAAGAAAAGAACTCTGCAGCTGAACATATTCGTATTAGGCTGTGCATGTTCCTGCTCCCAGCTGCCACACATTCTTTCATTTCCTGCCGTGCCGGAAGTACGAGATTTGGAATGTGAGGTGCAATGGGATAAGGATCGCGTTGGCAGTGGCGGAATTTTTCGTACTCGATTTCCCATGCCAACGTTTTTATGGCTATTGATTTCTAGAATATTGTTTATCTTAGTAAAATGCAAAAGGAATGCAGATGCGTCATTTTGAAATATAATAGTAGTGAATATTTCTTAAGTCTGAATTCAGCTTTTCATGAAGTAGAGAGCATATGAGTTTTTAAAATTTAAACAATGACCGTTTATGTCAAATAGAGATATTAGTCAACGTAACGTTAAACTTATATCAAGAAACAAAGTACCTCATAGAGACAGAATGTCTTGTTACAGAAATAATTTCAAATTATTATGCAACATTAATAATTGTTTAAGAGGCATATGAATTGTACCGATTTTATCCATTAATCCTTCGTGTTGCTCCGCGAAAAGTCTGTAATCTAAAACAATCGATATATAATTCTTATAATGTGATTTATAGACAGACATAAACACAAAAATTTCTGAATAAAATTAAGCGACTAACTAATTGATCTATGCAATATTTTACAAATTAGCACATATTTCTTTTAAAAACTGAAAATGTGGTTGGAATTTCTAAGTATTTTTCTAAGCATGCTTAATAAATTAAAGCATAAATAAAAACTTCCGTCACAAATCATTTGTTTCAACTCTGTCACAATCCATTCATTATTTACGCTAAATGATACATAGATGTTTTATAATTGTACTTTGACTCCAAATTTGCAGCAAAAAAAATTTATGCAAATGCAGATTACTGAAAGTACCGAACACGAAGCATAAAAAATAATATATTTTCTAATGAAAATATTTTAAGGTATACATGCAATCCACTTAAGGGGGCATCTCTTATATGGAGATGAGAACCTGCTCTATTTGTAAGCAGATTCTCTCTTCCTGGTGGGATATAGTTCATTTAGTAAGGGTGGTGTGACTCTTAGGGTCCATCTCTGATGACTGGTCTAAACCCCGTAAAAGGGGGAGGAGATCGGTGCATGGGCTGCTCGTAAGAGGGGCTATTTTGCTTTTGCCACAGTGCCGGTGTTCCTTTCGTGGAAGCCGGTCTTGCAGATGTACCAGGATGCCAAAGTAGGCCGGAGTTTTTCTTTGTGATTAAGGTATACATTCTCTCCATTGTAATTACATAATTCTTCATTGTAAGTTAATGAAATGTATTCATTGCGGTGGTGAAGAATCATTGCTACCCATGGTTTTTTTTCTCAATTTTTGTGAAGCTTCATATCCTATGACTAAAAATTAAATTAATTTTTTTAGAGAATCATGGCACAGTATTCATAACCTTTTTAAACATTGTCTTGGCAAGTTAATTAGTAAGGAAAAAAATGTTGTGTGAATATGACTTAACCGATAGGTAACTAACTTCAGTGCGACTAAATCCATTCAGGAGAAGAAAAGAATAAAGCAAATGTTGAAATACATAAGAAGTTCATTACTCTTTTATAATAAAGCTGTTTATATGTTGATTATTGTAATGATTAATTTCAATTAAAATAATTTATGATCGGGAAGCATGAAACAAAAAGTGTGAATTGTTTGAATCGGATAAGAAATCTTAATCACTGCTATTTAAACTCTTCGACTTTTTTCTTTCGTAAAAGAAATGTTTGTTCTTATTCATAATTTTTTACCAATGAATATTTCAGAGATGCATGAAACATGATTTTTGCTTAAGAAATATACAGCTTCAAAGAAACGACGGAATAAATAAGAAATTAAAAGAATCCTTAGAAGAACTAGTTAACTATTATCCGGAAAGAACATACACTACGTAAAATGCTAAAGCTAACGCCGATTACTCAACTGTCAACTTAATTCTCTAAACGGTTTCCGAAGTAACTGCAAGTAATTTAACAAATCTGATTCTGTGTGAACCAAAGTATGCTTAGCCAAGCAGAATAGAGTGAACAACCTGAAACTCATAAATCATTATTTCTCACTCAGTAATGAGATAATGTGGTTGCATTCATTATTGCTTTCGTGTATTCGTCTATTAATTAATTGTACACATTGTATACTTATGTTGAATCAACGTGAATAAGTATTTTTTATTAAGGCATATATCCAGGATTTTAATTATTTTTAAGAAAAGAATTTTTCTGTATTTATTATCTTAATCATATTAACGAACATTTTTCAGCATTTCTTTGTTGTTGTCTAGTAAAGAAATTTAACGAAATTCATTATTATATCAGTTTACACAGCCATATCATAAATTGCTAAAAATCAATATAATTATTTGCAAATTTTGCAGAAACAATTTCTAACAACTCCAGATAATGATTGAAGCTTATGTTAAAATGTTAAAGAAAAATATAACTTATTTATTGTTGTTAGCTTAAGACTTGAAGGAGAAAATTGCAATAATGAATCGAAGATTTGTTCTGAGTTCATAACATTTACTATTTTTGTTAAATATCTGAATCTTTATTATTTTATTTCATAAAGCATAATCTCCCTTTGAAATGCATGAAATACATATGAATGTTCCAGAAATGGGAATAAAATGCTATAACTATAAATGGGAATAATTTTTTTCGAAATCAATAAATTTATTTCGTGTACTATAAGTAACTCTTTCAATACTGAAAAGCCCGAAACGCCTGTTCAAATAAAGTATGGCGAGATCCTGAAACGCCCAAGTATTCTTGCGAAATTCCTCCACCCCTTAATTAGGTGTGAAACATTGAATGCCCGTAGCGTATTCTTTGTTCTGTAGAGTGGCTCACGCTCAAGGGAATTGATCGAGAACCGAACCCACTTCCTTCTACATTTCTCACCAATAGCCATCGACTAAGCAGAGTCCTCCTTTGTTCATTAAACTCTTATGGAATACGAACTGCCATTGGGTTTTTTGAAAAAGGTAGAGAATTTTCTGTCATCTTTGGAAAAGGAACTCGGCCGTCTCAATATTCTGTCCCATGGCTCCGAGGTTCCTATGAAACAGAGGGCTAATGATAAATAAAATTTCATAGCATTAAATATGAATAGATTTAATGTAAATGAACCGAATTAAATAGATTTAAAATATTGTAACAATTTATCAATCTATGATCGCCAAATTGAAGTGTCTACTCAAAGGATAAAAGCGTGTCTATTGTTTTACAAAATTATACTCTGTCAAATGCTCATAAGTCAGAAACATCCTGTATATACTTAGTGCATAATTAAATACCAAGCTTTAACTATAATGCGGTCATAATATTTCAATCTTTATTGAAATTCGTTTGGCTTGGTTGGATTAATTTATATATAAAAATAAATAAATTTAATACATCCGTGTTCATGTTCAGTGTGAAAAACACAAGCGATATTTCATTATAAATTGAATATCTTTCATCCTAGATCATTTCCTTCTTTATATTCATTGTTGTGAATATAGGAGAGAGTCGTCAAATTTGGACCGGTATCATGACTTAAATTCTATTAAACATTTGGACTGTAAAATAGGCAAATTATGTTGTAACGATGTATATGGGGTGTATAAAAAACTCTTTTTTAAGCGAACAAGACAGAACAGACATACAGTTAAAGAACAATTGTTTAGATTTAAATACCATCCTTTAATTTTTTTAACAAAAGTCACTTACTCTATTTTAAATTTAGTAGGAACATTTCCTATTTTATCCTCGGATAGGAAATTTCTTTCTCTACAATACCCTACAATCATTTTATTAAAATACTTTTAAAGTAAAGTTAGGAGTATTTTTTTCTTGCTGTTGTCCAAAGATTGTCCGAATTAGATCACAAACAGTCGCCTAAATTAGACCACTTAAATTAAAGCAGTTTATCATAGTCCTCATAAATAGGATTTGAACAAGTCAAAGCAGAAGAAGAACACTGAAGTCATCAAATGTGGGAACAAAAACTGTAAATACTAAGGATAGGTATTATTTGTGAGGAAACAAAGGGAGAAAAGGAAGTGATGCAGTGCACAAAATGTCAATCCTGTATTCATGCATTGTGGGCTAAAGTGAACTTGAGAATCAAAAAATATTTTTGCTTTAATTGTGCTTAAATAAATCGGTGGTCCGAGTCCAGGAAACCAGTTTCCTTGCCTCGACCGATGATAAACTTTATTGAGCTGCTTTTTTCCTTATTTAGAGTGTATTCAGTAAAAAGTTATTTACTCTGTTCCGAAGATACACATGCTACAAAAATATTCTACTACATGCTTATCATTAAAATTCCTTCTCCCTCACTGTGAATAAAAAATGTTCACCCTGTCCAAATTCAGCGATTCTCCTCTATTAAATTCTCTACGCGATTTAATGCTGTTTAAGAGTATCCGGTTATTACTCCTGATAAGTAAATAAATATTAGCTTAAACACTGTGCCGCTTTAATTTTATTTTAAAGATGGATTTTTTAATCATTCAGCATTTTAGAACATCAAGTTTAGACCTTTTACATATAGTCTGCCTAAGAAGTCTCTATAACTCTTGCAAGTCTCTGCAATTAATTATAATGCTCATACGAACAAAAGAGAATCATTTACAATAGATCACTTATGCTACTGTGTTCGTTTTATCCTTGACATGACATATTTTACTCATCCAAATGACCAAGCCAGATATTTATATATTTCAAGTTCAGATTAAAAGCAGGCTTATTATATTAATGTTGAGAAGATCCTAGAGCTGGATTTAGGGCTCCAAAGAAAACAAAATTTCATTGGTATGTAGCGCAAATGATGTGCTTTGTAAAATGCGGGGAAAAAAGAAAAAACAAGTTGAAATTTTCGTTAATAGGTGGCGCCAATTTCTGAGGTGATTTTTTTCTATCACTGAAGAAAAAATTGAATAGTTCATTTGAGTTTTTTTTAATTAACTAAAATTGCTGCCGAAATTCAGTTCTGAACGTAAAAAAAAAATTCAAAATTTATTTTACTTACGCTATTACACTTATTTTCTTGTTTTCAAAGAGCGCATCACATTTACTATATTCCAATGAAAATTTGTTTCCTTTGGAGCCATTGAACTGAAGACTCTAGAGCCTTCTAAATATTAGAACTTTAATTTTTACGCCCCCTGTATTTGCTTATTTTCTTAAAACTGTATATGTAATACATTCATCTGAAAGATTTGATTGCAAGTACAAACATAAAGTTTATCCACTTTAGAAATTTACTTCTCAAGACTTTAAGTCAATCCATTAAAGTAATTGGATATTTAGATGGTAAAGGAAGGTAATACGAAAAAAATCGGGTATTTTTGTAAATAACTACAAAGGCTCGATAGCATGGATTGCACATATGGATAGCTAAATATAGCATGAGTTTTCCACCAGCCGATTAATCAGAAAGAACATTTTATAATCAGTTTTGAACAATACTTGGCTAATACTCTGAAAAACGTTGCATTAACTCAAGAAGAGGAGTTTCTAAAAATATCTTAAATTTGGCTTTGTTATTATATCACCCATAGCCATAACTGCAGCTATAACGATTATCATTAACTATAAATATTTTAATAATGCAGATTTTTTTAAATGTCATTCTCTGAAACTAAAGAATGAATTTGCTACAAAGAAATAGGGTTATAAATCTAAATGATTTCGCTTTGATCCTCTCAAAATTAAAAAAAAAAAATTCTATGATGTCATTCATATGGTATGTCTTTATTTACACATACGTGGCAAAAAAAGCTTTCTTCGTTTTATCAATACCCATATGGATTATAATTCTTTTTTCGTTTTTGTAATCAATTATTTTAATTTGATATTAAAGCACTCTTTCTGAAATTTTCTTGAAATTTCTCTACAAGAGACAATTCATACATTAATAGCAGTATAAATTTTAACATTTTATAAGAGATATGACTCTGAAATTGGTATATATATATATATATATATATATATATATATATATATATATATGATGCATTTATTGTTTTTAATGCAATAAAATAGTGCAATATATTGTTGTATTTCATAGATTTAGTTTTAGTACCTACCATATACTGATGACATCTTGTTAGTGTTAGTGTATGATTTTTCATTCTAAATTCTTTCATTTTAGGGTAAACTATCTTGTCTGTTTTTTCAACAACTTTAGTAACAGGTATGGATTGTACAGCAAAATTGATTTAACCTGGCTAAGCTTCTCCACAGCCAAGCAACTAATTTAATTGTTGAAAACTCCATATACTTCGATTGCCTTTTCTCAATAGTTTTGATAGCAAAAGAGTTCATTTACATGTTAGCATCTAATGTTTAAACTTACGTTTTGCTCTTAGTATCTATAGTATTTTCAATTTTTAGATCTTATTTTAGATTCGGTTATTTTGTTTAATTGATGAATTTTTAGTTTATGAATTGCATTTTGATAAGTATCTTGTTTACTTTGTTTTTGGTATGTTCATATATAACAAGTTATATTTTGGTTTATATATATATATATATTAGGTACGTTACTAATTCTTGATATCAAAAATTAATTATATTATTTGGTCAATTATGCTGTTTCATGGTAAGAATTTTGGTTGTGGTAACATGTGATGTCAATATGATTGGCGATTAATATTGAAAGAGATGAATTCTCGTAAGTATAAGAGGAGACACTGATTAGTTAATGTTTATTGAAAAGTATGGGTAATTTATTGAATTATATATTTACTGTCTTTAGTGCAATATAATGATATATTACATATTTTTATCCTGAATTTTAGTCGTTTAGTATAAAAATTTTCTTTCTAAATTCTTTCATTTTAGGGTAAATTACCCTGTTTGTTTTTTCAACAACAATATAGCAGGGATGGTTTGTACAGCAAAATTAATTTAACCTGGCTAAAGCTTGTCCACAGCCAAGCTGCTATATTAATTGTTGAAAACTCCATTTACTTGGTTTGCCTATTTCAATACTTTTAATAACAACAGAGTTTTTTTAATTGTTGACATATAAACGCTTAAACTTGATTTTTTGTTCAGGGTATCTTTAGCATTTTCTATTTTTTAGATTTTATTTAAAATTGATGTATTGTTCAAATAATGACTTTTTATTACAGGATTGGATTCTTGATATGTTTTGTTTACTTTATTTCTGTATGATTATATACAAGTTATATTTGGATTTATATTATATATATATATATATATATATATATATATATATATATATATATATATATATATATATATATATATATATAATCTCACTTAATTTTACTTTCAATTCTAATATTACATGTTTTAAAATCTTAATACAATATTAATGTATTCCAAAATCAATTTTCTTAAACTCCAGTTTCGTTTTATTTCCCGCGATGGAATCATATTTACCATCATTCCTATTAAAATCTGAAGGTAAACAAACTTATGTATGTATGTCCGGCTTTCTTCTCACGAACCACTGAATGCTGAAACGAGCCGAAAGTACCAAAAGATGGGGAATAATCCAAGGAACCCATTTTGACCATTGAAATTCCGAAATTATAATTAGTTAAAAAGATATTAATTAAAAACGTCAAAATGAATGAATTTACGTGCTGCCATCTATTGGCATCATGGTGAATGCATTCACGGCGGATTCTTTTCCCCTATTATTAGTTTTCGGAACCGGTGTTGCATTTTTTTATTTATTTAACGGAAGTTGGTATTTCTTTTTGAGCGAGCTTTTGTGTTTGGATTTATTAACAATGGAAAAAAATCGTTTTCATGCTTTTTTTTCTTTCTTTTTTTTGTATTAAAGTGATTAACTTCGTAACGTTTGCTAGGGAAAGTAAATGACAATATCTGTTGATTGTAGAGGAAAACGGAGGCGGGGCATATGAAAATATATGGATCCCAAGGTCTCACGTGGCCTCACTTCTCTCCTCCCGGGAATATCCTATTATTCGTGATAGCCCGTGCAACGCCGGGCCACACAGCTAGTATTTATTATTAAAAGAATACTTAAATCGCTTCCACGCACCCACAGAAAACCAGACTTTTCCCTAAAGCACATACGTAATTTGATAACTGCCCTATCTGAAAGAACGCAGGGATTTTTCGTTCTTTTCTTCGACTTGAAACTTTCGAGATGTACGTTTATTCCGCCAATCTCCCATATATTTATAATAAATGAAAAATAGTTATTTACTCGGCCTTGTGAGGTCTTGAGAAGCAGCAACCAATTTTTACGAGACAGTCTCACCAGACCCCCCAGATAGCTAGCTGGAAGCGATCGGAGAAAAGGAAACCGGCGTCGTTAAAAACCGACCCTGACTACATCACCCGGAAGGGCTTGTTGAAACGCCGCGCCGACTGACCACGGGAAATCACCCAGGTCGTCAGCACCAACGCATTACGTTGTGGCTGATGCCAATAGCGATGCGGGAACCAGGACAGAGATTTGTCATTGGGGAAACTATCTCCTCCCCCGACAAATCACTAAAAACTTAACTTTCGACCACGCCTCGGAGGGCAGGGTCAAAGGTGTTTTTAAACTGGAACTCTTAAGGGAAGAAGGGGAGATCGTCAAGAGATCGGTTAGAGATCGCTTGGAGATTCAAGATTAAAATTCTCATGACCGAGAATTTGGAAGGAGCTCTCAGGCTGAGAAGCTGTTGGATCGGGCCTTGTCCCGTGAACCGAATCCAATCTTTGGCTGATTAAAGCTCGTCGCGAACTGCAAAGCATCTTAGGAATTCGTCTCGAAGTGAACGTGCCCTATTTCGCTACAATTTACCTTCTTCGGTATAACTCGTTAGTGGTTATACGTCGATATTTGAGCGGTCTAATCCCTCAAATCACTCTTCCGGCCATCAGACTTTGTACTCGCCTTGAGTAGAACTTTTCAATTTACATACGAGTGAATTCATAGTAAATCTGCGATTGAATCCAGATTTAACTTTGACTTGTTTATGCTATCTCGTCTTGAGTTAAGCAGAATTGATTTATGTTGATGTTAATTTGTACATTCTTGTATATAATCAATTAATCAAGAATCTTTAATTAAAAATTAATATCCTGATATTGCTGTGTCTGGTGAAATCCTTCATAGTTTAGTATCACTGAGCTAAGACCCTACAGTTTGCTTATTACTTAACGACTGCACCAACAAAATTATTATTTCATATATATATATATATATCATCGAATGGCCAATATGATGAGAAAAAGGAACTTCAAAATTGCATTTATTGCTATCTTTGAAGATATTTTGAATATTTAAAAATATAAATATTTTCTAATTCATCTGAAGTAATTCAAATCTAAACTTGACAAAAAATATGTGTTTAATGGATGGACGAATATAAAGCGCTGAAAAACTACTTTGATCATGTATAATCAACACCAATAGGGAATTATTTTTATTACTTAGAAACATCCAATACATTGTTAATGTTGTCACTAACCGTTTCTCTCAACTAATGCTTAGCCTAGAGCCATGAATAAGTAATTATTGGATATGAACTTCTACAGACTTCAATCATAGCGCACTTATTTTTGGTTAAAGCACAGTTTCAAAATATAAGTTAAAAGAAAAGTCAATTTACAATAAAAATAGCCATTTCGGCAAACTTAATCTGACTTATATGACACGCGATGGGAAAACAACTGAAACATTAATTTATCAACAAATTTCGGTAATGGGCAAAATATTATAACCAAAGTGATGAGTGTTGTTTTGTTTTGCGTCCGTCCAATTTAAAATCAAGCCGAGGGTTGTGCTATTTGTATCGAGCATTTATATAAAAATAATTTAGATTTTATAATTTTTCGCTTCCACTGATCACTAACCCTCGCCAATTTATAGCAATCCTCCAAGTCAATTATAGCTTAGCAATCCTCCAAGTTTTGTTATGCAAACCCTACTCGCTTCGTTCGCTAAAATGCAATCGCTTCGTTCTCAACGAGTATTGTGCAACCCTAGCAAAATATATTTGAGCTTAATAGATTTCATCCCGATTCTTTAACTTAAATAAGCAGAGAATTAATTTGTTGACCTTGAAGAAGATATTTTTCTTGATTTTGTAGGCATTTAGAAGATAAATTGAACATTCAAATGAAAGTAAGAGAGAACATTATAAGAGAGCAAAAGAAAAAAGATAAATTTAAGATACGTAAAAATAATCCTAATGACAAATAGGGAAAAGTGTTGTATATCTCCTCTTTTTTCGTATATCGATTTATAGTACATAATTATATCTTTTTAAGGTATTGCTTTATGACACAACAAGGAATAATTTCATGATCAGGGCCAAAAGAAAGCAGTCTGCCATTAGGCATGATGTAATGGATTTCATTTGAGGCATAGTCAATCAGACTGCTTTCAAGAATGGTTTCAGTCTTCGAAAACGAATGTCTTTTTTTAATTTTCAGGAAAAAAGAACAGCCTTTTCTTTCAGCACTAATTTAAATTCTTTGCTTCCCTTGTAATCGTAACTATATTCCTTTACACTAATATACTATGAGATCATTTTGATGAGATTTACACATCTCCAAGCTTCACTATCTTTTATTGTTATTGACGAATATTCATTTGTTTTTTGTATTTATTATTTATAGTATTTTTCTTTGTTTACTTATTATACTTTGCTTCTGCAAGTGTTAATTTTTTGCGGGAGAAGCAAGAATTATTTTTTTTTGAATATTTTCCCGAAATATCGTTGTTGTTGTTTCATGTTCCCCTGGCCCAAGATTAGACCAGGTCCATGACACCATGTCGCTCTAACAACTCCACAAGTCCTTTGCCCTCCCCACTCCACAGCTGCCTCGCAGAGGCACCAATGCAGTCAATGATATGGGCAGGAGAAGCAGGACAGAAACAAGGGCAAGAAGAAAAAGTCTTTTCCTTATCGATGAATTTTAAGCTTTTAATGTGTCCACTACGCAACCTGGCCAATACAGTCTGAGCGGATCTTGTGCCTACGGACTGTAGAGACAGACCAGGACGGTTCCCGGCACCGAAATATCGTAAATCACATATATGGTAAGATTTTCTGAAAACAAATACATTATTTTTAGTAAGGTCAGAAGTGGAAGAAATAACGAGCAGCTATCGCCTTTTCCATTACTGCAATTCTTAAAATAGGTAATGTATATCCTGATAAAAAATATATCTCCTAAACTATAGATAACTATTTTGGTAATTCCTGAAGACCGGGCCTTTTCATACAAAATAATTTTATCAGCAACATTTTTGACCAAAATAGTGAAGCAGTATTATTCGAATGTCATCCCGTTTCATATATACCATAGTTGAAACATAAATGGCTACTGTTCTGTGCTTAAAATAGACGGAAAATGTGAAAAGAACATTGTATTAAACTTTTTTCAACAGTTGATAAATGATTTGGTATGATTAATTGAGAGAGTATTTCTGAGAAATTTTGTAAACAATTTCCCAGAAGTTTTTCAGTAATTTATTTGAAGGATAGGATAAATACAAATCCGCATATGAAATTTGAAGCTTGTTAATCTTAAAATGCATGTCAACTCTTTTCTTATATTATTTGAATTCTAGACAACGGACCACGTTACGCACTTCAAAATTTCAAAATCTGTAAGGGAAAAGGATTTCTCATCCTCCTATGAAGAGGAACGGCACGATGTCTACATCATATAGAGACACAGCACACTTCAAACGCATACCAAATTTGGTATCACACAACTGACCCTTGCAGGTTTTCTTAGAAAAATATGCATATCATTTGAAGTTTAACAGAGTGTTAAAGACTAGCCAACAATTTCGAATGACGTATGAATAAATGCATCATAATGCATAAAGCCTTTTTCTTGCAAGGAAACTGCGATTTAATTTTGTAGACAAATAATAAACAATATTAAGGAAAAATAATTAAATGATGATTCTGTATTAAAAGGGTTTTTTTATTTAAACCCTGACTTGTTCTAAGAAAATGGGGAAAATAAATTAATTTCTTACTTCAGTTTGATAGTTTATTATAAAACAGTAAGTTATCAATATATGGTATATTCTTCTACTGTGAATAAATATCGTATAAGCCAATTCATTAATATATTGATCTATAGGATTTTATTAAGTTGATGCATCCATATTCTCAAGAAACCAACTGCAAAAGTAGAAAATGGGAAAAAAGATCTTTAAAAAGTTGATATTCTGTTAAAAAAAATCGGCATCTGCCTTTAAAAAAAGCTTTTCGATACGAGATGTGGAATATATTTCTAGAAATACCTAAGAAGCAGTTTTTATAGAAGGTAAACGCATCCATGAAGACATTTTTGATGTGCTTAAAGCTCTCGACTTCCTTAGAGAAAAATACTAAAAGGAGCTTTGAAATTAACTTCGTTTTCCCCTTATCGGTTGGCTGAAAGGGATACATCAAGTATTTTTCAAAACCCGGCTATTGGTTTACGAAATTGCGGATTGTATCACACTCCAAAAATTAATGTTTTGAAGCACTAGGCAAATTCTCGGAAAAGTGTCTTATTTGCAAAGAGAGTGTTATCAAAGACACTAAACCAAAGAATGGGCTGGTATTTTCCACTTTATAAGTACTTCGTAGAAGTTCGTCTAGGAAACCTTCGTGAAAAGAAAATGAATTTCTTTCTGAAACTGAAAAAATTCTTTCGGCATGTTTTGTAATTCACTCTTCGATTTTGTCTGTCTTTTCGATCGCCATATGTTTAACACACTGCTTATTTGTTTATTACTGCACAAGATATACTCCTCTTTCCCCACAAATTCACAAGATATAGCTTACAGCGGTAAATATACCAGACAATTAAATCAATGACAGAAATAATTCCTTTTTTAAAAAATTTAAAAAAGCAAAGAAAAAAATATTAAAAGAAGTAATAAAAACAAACAACAGTAACGTAGAGCAATTAAAAGAGGTAGATGAAAGAAAGTCAAGATAAAACTAAAGACATAAACAATATTCCAGCAAAAATTGAAATACAAAATTTCAGTAATTAAAAAATCAATATTTTTACAAAAGTACGAGGATGGATCCAAAATAAGTTTACAAAGGTAATAAAAAAGTATTTTTTAACATTAAACAGAAAATACAAAAGGGAATTAAGAGGCATACTTGCCGATCACTTTTCCACATAATCCCCAAATCTATTTAGGCATTTATCTGAACGCAAGACCAAATTGTTTAACCCGGCTTGGCAGAAATCACGTTCTGTCCATTGAGCCAGTTCTCGATAACTGTTTTCACATCACTCTCTGAAGAGAACCTTGTTCCAGATAAACGTTCGGAACCTAGATTGGGTGCCGAATCTGGGCTGTAGAGGGGTGGCTCCAGAATTCTCACTTCAACTTTCGGAACAGTTCTTGAGTTTTTCGAGCAGTGTGTGTATCATAACGCAGGAGGATGACACCATCATTTAACATGCCAGAGCGTTTGCGTCGGATAACTTCACGATGGCCCTATGATTATCGTTTTTCAGAAATTGAAGGAACACTTATCTGGAGCAAGGTTCTCTTCAGAGTGCCGAACAGTTGCCGAAAACTGGCTCAATGGACAGGACGTGATTTCTGCCAAGCTGGGTTAAGCAAGTTGGTCCTGCGTTCAGATAAATGCTTAACCCGAGAGGATGCGAGCCTCCTTAGCGAACGTTAAGACGCGCGAGGGTCATAAAATGACCCCAAACGGAAATTAATCCTGCGCTGTTAGAAACATATTTTTAAATGGAAAAAAACTGCTTTTGACTTTCACACATTAAGAATACAGTGCTTAACACAAATCAAATCTAATCCATTATTATCCACCTATAAATTACGGATTTCTAAAGGGTCCGTTTCTCGCGCATCTCTTTCAAGTGAAAAGTGTGGTGCGGATTTCTCTATAAATATATTTGTGCGCTCTAGAATTAAATGTATCATGTTATCGTTGATGAATAACTCCCAACTCTTCACAAGGCTTGTCACATCTTTAGCTGGCCCTTTTGTTCCAGGTAAGCTCGACACAATATTATGACAACGAGTACGAATATTCTGTTTCCTTCCAGTATACGCCAACTTCGATGAAAATCATTCCGAACTATTCACTTCTTCATTTCCAGAATCTCCGTCCTCTTCCGATTCCGTATCATATTCGCTGAAACTTTCAGGATTTGAGAAATTCTCGTCTAAGTTTTCCTCAGGTCTATTATCTTCATTGTCAAACTCTGAATCTTCACCAGTTTCAACTTCAGCAAAAAGTTTACGTAAACGCCCCCTTTCTTTTTCATAGGAAGTCGTCATTGTGAGTAGAAAGTAAATGCTTCGATTAGGAAAGGACAGCAACGAACTGACGTTATCAGCCCCGTGAAATAACTGGCTTGTGAAACAAGCAGAAGGGCCTGCGGGGTCATTACATAACCCCAGTAACTCACAAAACGTGTATTAGGGGACGAAAAATTTCTGAAATACTTTCTAAATACTCAGAAAAGGCAGAGGGGGTGACAAACGCAGCTATTGATAAGAAAGAAATAAACTGGTAACTATTTTTCTAGGAATCGGAGTTTGCCAAGGACTTGGGATCATAAAATGACCCCGCGCGTCCTCTCGGGCTAAATATATTTGGCGATGGGGGGAAAAGTGATAGGCAAGTATGCCTCTTAATTCTCTTTTGTATTTTCTGTTTAATGTTAACAAATAATTTTTATTACATTTGTAAAGTATTTTTTTGGATCCATCATCGTATATATAGAAAGCATCTAAAGCATTAGATACTTATCAAAAAGAGAATGCTAATATATACATATGAATTGATAGGAATAAAAAAATAAAAATAAAAAAAGGAAAAAATAGGTAAAAAATCTTGTGAAGACTGGGAAAAAATCAAACAAATGTAACAAAAATACTGTTACTTTAGTTTTCTATAAAGATATGATAGAAAATTTTTACGTTTTTCAGAACTTAGTGTAGAACTAACATCATATATATTTACAAGCATGAGCAAATTTTCCAAACGATAAAAAACACAATTTTTGCTGAGAAATAAATTCTAAGAGACTGGCCGGTTACTGAAATACCTAGTTTTCAGTAATTACCTGTAAGCACCGAAAAATAACATGCTTCACTTCCAGCAAGTTTGTGTATAACCTGCAAAATGAAAATATGAGTTGCACCATGTAATTTATAAATCTCGTAGATTTTCTGTGATTCACAGGCTCTGCAAACACTTCTTACCAACCGAAAGCTAGTTTTTTTTCCATAAGCTATTAATAATTGTACAGAATGATACAAAATTTGATTAAGAACTGTGAGTGGCAACTCAAGAGCAAATAAATAAAATTATTTAAAATAATACAGGGTGTCCGAGAATTTTTGGACACATTTCAAAAATTAATTTTAACAAACTAATCATGTTTCAACTACGGATTTTTTAAAAATGATAGCGCATTTGAAAAGTTTTTTTTTCAGATAGGTGTAACACGCCGTTTCGGTGGTCGTAAATTACTGTAAATCAAAAATTGCTTTAGAGCCTTTATCTGGAAATGTATTAATACTATAAGAAAAATAAAATCATGTATTTGCAGGGTATTTTACGCTCTTTAATTTGTTAATTCACATGCAGTGTTAAAACTGAAGACTTTTAAAGATATTCAGGAAAAACTGAAAAAAGAAACCAGAAAACGCGTATCGCCTTCTGCTGATCGTTACACATTTGCGTACGGAAATCTGTCACCGGTGACTGACACTGAACTATCTAATTAGATAACCCCTTCTCTACTATAGTTCAGAGATAGCACCGGTGACAGATTTCCATTCGCAATGGCTACCGATCAGCAGAAGCCGATGCGCGTTTTCTGGTTTCTTTTTAAAAAACTTTTCTTGAATATCTCTAAAACTCTTCAGTTTTTACACTGCATGTGAATTAACAATTAAAGAGCGTAAATTCCCTACAAATACATGCTTTTAGTTTTTTTCCAGTTTCAATATTTTCACAGATAATGACTCTAAAGGAGTTTTTGATTTTCAGTAATTTACGACCACCGAAACGGCGTGTTACCTATCTGAAAAAAATCTTTTAAAATGCTTTTTCTTTTTTTAAAAAAAAAGCGTAGTTGAATCATTATTCGATTTTTTTTATTAAATTTTGAAATGTGTCCAATAATTCTCGGACACCCTGTATAATATATTCATTCAAAATGAGTAGCATCAGAAAAGATAAAATATTTTCCATATCTGAAGAGATAGTTAAACATAAAAAAATTATTTATTTAACTAATTGTCACGAAACCATCAATAAAACCTTTTTAATGTTTCACTCTATTTGTGATGAAAATTTAAAGAAAATGCGTACAATAGTTTTAAATTCCTCTATCAGGGAAGCCATTTACGAACTTTCATATAGATTGCCATGTTAGAACAATAGTAATCATAACAACTTAATCTTTTTAATCTTTATCTTATACGTATAACTTTTTTTCATATCTTAAGTGATAAATTGTCTAATAATATAAGTACAGAGATTTCTCGATTACAAATGTACCTCTAATAGTTTGATGATGATTATAATACTGAAAAGCTTCAGAAAAAATAAGCTTGAATAACACTAATTGTGAGGATTTGTAAAGGTTATGTTTCTTACTTATCTCTCTTTAAAAAGGCAATGGTAACTGAAAAAAGGAAATGCCGAAAAGCCCTTTTTTCGCTTTCTGCTTTTCTTATTGTGCTTTGATGTCAGGTCTTATCTCATGTGAAAAGGGCTTTAAACTAGCATGAGGCGTAAAATTAGCTTTCTTTTTATGGTAATTCTTGATTTTAAAGCTGCAAACTCAATCCCCAGACACGTTTAAAAAATTCTCTGAGGACTTTTCAGCAAAAAGTAATGATTGTAAAGGAAGCAGGTGGAAAAAACATACCTCTGCAATTCCAAGTCCTTATCAAAACAAATTTTTAAGCAGATACTTTATACAAAGTATAAGGAATAAATCAGCAATGCAAAAAAGTTCTTTTTTAAAGTCTTAAACAAATTTGAAAAGATTTGTTATAAATGAAGGCATTTCTAAGAAATTTTGTTTGTAGAACAATGAGATAGGTTAAGCTAACAGTGATGCTGTCAAAGTGCACTCTGTTACCCTCCAATATGACACATCTCCTGTATCAAACTTGTAATCCAATCACGGGTGGGGGCTTATTTTTTGCATGCTACAGATAACGTGATGTTGAAGCATTTTATATGAAGACTTCTAATTCTAGTATTAGAAATTACTCTGTGGGAAATAAAGCATAGAAAATTAAGACTTATTTTGAGCAAGAAAAGTAAATATTGCTGAATAATATAAACCCCGATTTAATCATTCTTTAAGGAGTTTAATAGACTTCTATTTAATTCCATTATGCTTTGTAATATGTAACTGGTGAAACAATATCCTAATGATGTTCTTCCGTTGATTTAGCAAATGTTTATAATTGATTTCTTTCCTACTTTTTTTACATTCTCAAATACAGAGAGTGCAAACGAAATTATTACCATAGACAAAGGTTTCGACATCGATATTTGGATGAATTCCACCCAGATTCCACCTATTTTAGACCTACCAGCGGTCGAAAAATACAATTTTGGAAGAATTTCTGCATGTCCTTAATCAAGACAATACATAAAAGCAACAAGACAGACGGTAGAAAGTGGTATGCTATCTTAACACAAAAATTGCAGATTTCAATCACTTTTGAGGGAATTCCTCTATGGGAAGACTCGCTCTGTCCACATATATGTCAACAGGATAATTCAAAAAGGCAACGGGATGGATTGTTGAATTTACTAGAGTTGTAGATTTGTATTAAACTTTGATCAAAATATTGTCACTTAGCAAGTAACACCACCTATTTCAATTTTTTGAAATTTCAAAGAGGAAGAAAAAAAAACTGAATTTTTCGCTACCGTTAACGAATATTTCTGATTTTTTTTTTTTTCATTTCTGGTAGGAGCGTGCGTGATCAGATCTTTCCTCTTTGAAATTTCAAAAAGATGAGATAGGTGGTGTTACTTGTTAAGAGACGATATATTAACAAGACAATATCGTTATAACTGTCAGTGCGTATGTAATACGATAACTTAAAAAAGAAAAATGCTAGATTGATGAATTTTAGAATATAGTCGTTAAGCAAAAATATGAAATTGCTTTCGCATTTTGGACTAAATTCTTTAAAGGGTAGACTATGTGTTTGTTTATATGTCCATGAGTATGCGAACATGATAATTCAAAAACATATCAAATGATAAATGACGTTTGGTATGTGGTCTTGACACCAAAGTAATAGATTTAATTTTGTTAATCAAATTTTAGAGAAATTTGGAAAATAAGTGATGAGAAGGCATCCAAAATGAATAGTCGATTATATTTATTAATAGCAGTACGCGCACGGCGTTGCCCGTGGAATCAGGACTTCAACAAAATGGGAAAAAAGAATGTCCGCAATGACACGAAAAAGTTTGAAAACAAAATCAAAACAAAAGATACTCATCGAAATGCATTCTGGGAAAGAAAACACATGAAAAGCACCTGCCACGAGGAAGGCCACTCGTCCGGAGAAACTCTCGCTGTTAAATCTCGCTCGCAAAAAAACTGTTTGAACTGATCAGGGAAAAATTAATTTTAAGAAAAACGAAAAAGGATAAAAAATGAAAAATGATGGATATATACCATTCTTGTTTTAAATCCGACAGAAACGTTCCAGTTATAAGCTGAAAAAAATGAAAATTATAGAGATGTTAGAACGTCAGATGCGATAATTTGAAGAAATCTTCATTAAAATTACCATAAAGCTGACTATTTTTCGAAAATTTCTCAAAATTCAGTAAATTACATTAGACGTACAAACGAAAGAATGGAAATCGTTTGTTATTTCCGATGGTGTAACTGTTTTTTCATACAATTATTCGAAGCCATGCTATTGAGAAATGAATGCGAAAAATCACCCGAAACAACACAAAATATTAGATAAAAAATTTCTAGATTAGCTTTAATATTCCGGCTTCGAGGTGCATTCAGTCACCATTACGACTACCTGTGTGCCAAATTTAATGGCTGTAAGTACGACAGATTCATCTGGACATCGCAGACACACACACACGCACACAAACATTGCCTTTTAGAAGTATAGATGCAACAATACTAAGCACAAATTATACAATTGTGAAAGTTTACGAAAAAGTCGAGGGTACCACATTCACGTTGGTTATATTTAATGTGAGGGTCATATAGAAAACATATATTTAATGCACATGGTCGCGCATATTTGAATTCAATAAATTTTTCTGCACGAAAAGAATAAGCTAAATAAATTGTGATTACAGTAATTTATTACAAATATCTTCGCTTCCTGTTAGATTATAAGCGCACTATTTTTAGTATTGTTACTTCGAATGAAAAAAATAGTTACGAATAAAAATTCTATATATCCTGAATTTCCTAGTTATTTAAACTCTTATATCATAAAATATTTTTCGCTATTTATTTATAAAGAAAATGATTTACAGCTATCAATAAGTACCAGTAACAACTAATCTGCAATTATTTTTTAAGCTTAATTAAGAATATCCATTACTTAAAATTGTTCATCATAAAATTTATATAATACTTCGATTGGTAACTGCTTTCCTCTGAAACGGTCATCGTTCAATCCCTCTACTGATATGTCAAATATCAAATTGTCTATTTCTAAACTTATAAACTAAGGCATTCATAATTATAATTAAATATAAATATATTGTGGATTGCATAAACTTCTCAAGTACACAACAATGCAAGTTATTATAACAGAAAGTGTCGTTTAACAGTTGTTTTTATAATCTATGCAGGGCAGAGGTGGCCTTGTGGTAAGGTCTCGGCTCCGGGGTCGGAGGATTCCAGGCTCGAAAATCGATTCTGCTGCACGTCCTGTGGCCAAACGCCCTCTCGCCAGTGCGGCGCGAAAACTTGGAGAGGGGATAAGCTCAAGCGCCCTCCTCGCCATTTGCCTGCAGCACAACATTCCGAGGTCCGTCTCAAAACAACCCTCGTGTCGGTCAAAGACTTGATGCTACTATAACTTTTCTAAACTTTAGACTATGCGTTAAAATTCCGTATAAACTGAATATAAATATTATCCTTCTACTTGATTCCATGCTTGAATGATATTCTAATTGCATGGAAACTTAAAAATTCATTAAATTTTTCGTCGTTCCTCACAGTAAAAATTTCTATATTTTTTTCAGAAGTTCCTTCGATAATGATTCAATATTTTGAAGTTTTTAGACTTGGTTTCACAATTCATTAAATACGCTTTATATTACAAATCTGCTGCTAAAATTTATCATATTTATTTTTGTTATTTTTTAAATCATATTATTAGTGATTATATTGAACTATTTCTCTTTAGGTAAAACTGAGTGTTAGAAAGTGTTCTTTATTATACGCGATATCACTCGTTTAGAACTTGTTTTAAGATTGCAATCTGAAGGTATTTTCGTTTAATTTTTAAAATTATAGTTTATCTAGTCTTTAAGAAACCAGTAACATGTTCATTAAAGAAACAAAACACTTCTAAAAGTTCCAGAGTGAAAACTAGTTCCCATTTCATTCCTGATCGCAGACAAATCCGTAAAAGGGAAAAATCTTGTTAAATTTTACCTATACAGAATGCTATAAATAAGGTTTTAAATACCAGTAAGCAAATAATAATTTTTAGAAATCACTAAATGAAAAGACTGCAAGCAGAAAACTTTAAGTAAAATAAAAATGAAGATGCATAAATAAGAAATAACATTTCTAGGTGTTCGTGTGTGATATCAAAACATGTCCTCCCAGAGGAAATCACTACTCGTGACGAGAACAGCACTTTCCTTTTGGCGATACAACCAGTACATATTGAAAATTCAAAAGTGCTCCAAAACCACTGGTATTCTTCGCCCAGTAAGCGTTGTGAATGAATATCTATTCCTTCTCTTCTGAATCTCTGTGTATTTGCCTGAGGATATTGGTGCCTTTCGACTGAAAACGGAATGGAAATACTGCTGGAACGAAAGAGAAAGAGAAAGTATGCAACAAAACGTATCCCCATTACGCCATGCATGTTTCTGTTGCCATCTGCCGCACATTCGTTCATTTCCCGCCAAGTCGAAAAATAAAGTTTGGAACATGGGATGAAGTGGTATAAGAATTGTTTAGCTGAAACTTTAGCACGTAGAATTGAATTTTGTATGCTGGAGTTTCTAATGGGTATTGATTAACTGGTATACTTTTCGCCTTATTCTTTGCAACAGTACTCGAAGGAAGTGAACAATGCTTAGCGCCTTTATGGCAGAGGAAAGATTTTCTTTCTTGTATTCGCAAGAAGAGACTTGAAGGATATGATCAATTCCTAAATAAATTTTAATAGCTATTCCTTTTTTAGCGCATTGGTTTTAAAAGATAATTTAAAATGTTCAACATGTTTGAGTGTAACTTTTGATGGGGTTGAAAGCTAATTAATATTTAAAACCTTAGATTGTTCCGCTTAGATAAACTTTTCTGTTCAGTTTTCTCTGCTGTGTTATTAAGTAGTAGACCTCAATCAGTAGCAGACTGTTATTGGCAAGCTACTCGTAATTAATAGCTTCAATTGATAAAGCTTAGTATCCTCATCACCCCATACCCAGATAGCACGCAAGTTTGATCTTGACTTGATATTGCCTTGTCATAGCAAATTTGACGCGTCAAACTTGAAGCGAACTCGTGGCAAGTTCACCGTGACAACTAGCTCCACCCTCTCTTGCAAAACCCATTTGCTACATTTTCGCAGTGACAAATAGCGCCACCTCGCTTGCATTGCAAGCTTGCAGCAAATTTGCAAAACAAGCGTGATGCAAAGATAGCACAAAGAGATAATTATCTTTGTCTCTGTTTTAAAAAAAAACATCCGATTTTTAATAGAATCTCCTAGACCGTCCTTCTTTTTATTAATTCAATAAATCAATGATAATTTGTAAAAAAACTAACTTTTTTATCAAAAAAAATTTTGAAACATTTTCCATCTTTTTACTAAATATAGCATTCGCACTTTAAAGAAAACTATATCGCCTTTTTCTGAATTTGAAATTTTAGCGTTTATAAACAAAATTAAACCGAAAAAACAGTCAATGTTTGTTGAAAAATAAACTTATGCATTTTGTCCCATTTTAAAGTATTTACTTTTGAAGTCTAATTTCATAATTTATTCTATTAACAAAACGTAGTTATTAGCGAAAATCGCTCTCTCTCTTTGACTTCAAATCATATTCGCAACTCAAAAAATTAACAAAATCAAGAAAATAGTTTAAAATAAATCGTATGCGAATCGAATCGAACGGTGTATTAGCGAAATCTATGTTCGCCTCTCAGAGTTTAACTGGCTAAATGGTTAGAGCTCCCGCTTCCCGAGCGCTAGGTTGCGAGTTTTATCCTGGGTTGTGTTCGTACTCTGTTTTTGCTATAATTTGCAATGAGTTTGCAATGCAAGCTTGCTGCAAGTTCATCCTATGGTGACTTCGAGGCTTGCGTTAACTTGCTGCAAGCTTGTTGCACACTTGTCGTGACAAATTTGCAGTGCAAGTCTGCTGCAAATTTGCTGCAAACTAAAATTGCTATCTGGGTACAACTTGTTTAATACACCTTGTCATAGAAAGTGCAAGAAATAAAGGATTTTATAAATTCTAGCACTCCACTTCAGAGTTTTGAAAAAGCAAAGTAACAGGCACAATTCCTGGAATCAAGAATTGGTGTTTCAGAGCCTTGTTTATTAAGTATCTTTAAAGTATGAATTAGTATATCAAACAATAGATGCGGTAAACGAGGTAGTGATGACTGCAACGTTTTAACAACTGTTTCTAAAGACTTCTGATCAATAGATACCCAGTGGCGTAGCCGCCCGGGGCAAGAGGATACGGATGCCCCGGACACCAGCTTTAGGGGCTGCTATGGAGTTAAAATATTACTAAGCTTCCGCCATTTTTTAAAGAAAAAAATGAAGGCTATAAAAATAAAACCATGCCTCGGGCGCCATTTATGCTTTTCAAGTCACTGGTGACGATTGGGATAAAAAAATCATATTATTCCAGGATCTCACTTACACTCCATACGCCACTGGCCAAGGCGACAAAACGTTAATGCTTTTTTGTCACTTTTTATAGTCAAATACTATGAGGGTCCAAATAATACCATATTCCGGGTGCCGTTTATACAAGCTAAGCTGATGATGATGACATTCGAGAGGGGGGGGCGAAAAAATCATATTATGCACCGGGCGTCACTTACCCGCGATACGCCTCTGTAGATACCGACTAAGTTTCCATAAATACGGTCATAAACCTTTTTGATTCTCAGTGAAAAGCAAAGATCTATTTTTAAATTTTTGCTAAACGCTGTTGCCCTGGGTCAACGATTTTCATAATATTCTATTTATCTGCCATCTTAAAGGATCATACAGCATGGTAGTTCAAATTCGTTTAAACTCCATGTGACTTTTATACGCTGCAATAAGCCAATTTCGATGCAATTTTCAATTTTTATTTTTTATTTTTAGTAAAGCACTTTCAGGGTCAACTGATTTTTCCCAAATGACATCTTTTTGAAGAAGGTCCACATAATGGTTTTGAATAATAACGAAAGAATTTGGACATTTAATTTTCTAAACTAATAAACTTTAGTAATTCGGCTACACATGTTCGATTTTTCAAACTTTCAATAGTCTTAAATTTTGATATGCCAATATCGATAACATGTCTTAAAAATTTTGTTCTGTTCTCACTTTAAAAAAAAAAACATTTATCTGTGTTTAGGTGCATTCCATGACTTTTGATTACGATTTCAGTCCATATTTGTAACTCATCTTCAGTGCTTACCAAAATCAAAATGTCATCCACTGAATAACTTGTTGAAATATTTCTGTGACTGAGGATAAGCCAAAAGGAGCAATACTCTATAGAACAACCAGCAAGCTTTTTCTGACTATTGTCATCTGGCAAAACAAAACAACACGAAAACATTTCTTCTTTAAAGATAGCCATTTCGCAGCTGCTGCACCCGTGAAGATAAATAACATTCTATTCCCCAATGTGAACAATGAACGGTAGTCAGAGCAATGCTATCGGTTTCTATTTATCTTTCATTCTTTATAGAACATGCAAACTTAATCTTTTATGACAAGCAAAGTTATAAATCTATAATTACTCACATCTGTCAAAATCTTAACCAAAATTTCAGCTTTCACCACAAGGCATATGATATTCAAAGAGGTGGATAAATACTGATTTTGCATAATTTTGAAATCAATTTATCTAATACCATCGAAAATTTTATTGAAATCAAAAATTTTCAAATATTATTTTAAGTTGCACAAGTAGGTGGCATTCTTAATTAAATTTGTAAAACTTTTATTTTTTAACACTTGCTATTTTATTATGGAGTAATTAACTGAATTAATTTCAATTAATTAAATGAAAATAATCTAAAATAAAAACGCTTTACTTCATTTGGCTGAGTAACAAAAAATAAAAACCAAATAGATGATTGCCAAAAAAAGTTGAAATCGAGCATATTATATAAACGCAAACAGAACTGAGAAAATTATTTACAGAGTGCAAAGTGCTTTATATTGTTACGGAATTAATGAAATATTATGGCTTCAGTGTTAAGTAATAAATTACTTTATTTGTTTGGGAATAAATAACTTAGAAGTGATTTGAAACATTTTAAATTTGATTATCGTTTGGGAATAATCAAATTCCCTTAACAAATAGTTCTGAAGGTTATTGCAATTACAAAAACATATATTATTTAAATCATATTTATTCAAGTATTTATTATCTTAAAAGCATAAATATCTTTTATATTGAAGTAAAAAATGTCAAAACCAGAAACCAACTACTTATAGAAAATTCCATTAAT